>JBBBDQ010000891.1:3192500-3257500 GCA_037127315.1 Ascarosepion bandense | reverse complement strand
TATACAAAATAAAGTAGATTCAATTACAGCACACACAGCGAGCAAACACCACCAGATAAATCCGACAGATAAGACAACAGCAATGTAACTGATACTCTTTGACCCGGTCAAAGTCACATCAACTCCCAGATCCTACGAACTGATTCCATCAGACCAATAAAACCCCAACTTGAATACACACACACACACACACACACACACACACACACACACACACACACACACACACACACCATTAGACCATAAAATAAAATAAAAACAACTAGAACACACACAGATACACACTCGCGCGCACACACACGCACACATACATACACGCACACACGTACAGCAGCAGTGGATAAAGCCAGCCATTCATAGATGGGCAGCTAAAAAGCACGGTCATTCTGAGGATTTTTCTGCCATTCTGATGATGAGATTATAGTCTCGAAATATCATAATAATAAACAGGTCATACAAGCACCTCCCGACCTTCCTTTATTTCATTCAACGCATTGTGACAGCCTTCAAGACATAACACATACAACTATTTTACGCAATGCTTCAAGCAAATTACAAAACTTTACTATATATATATATATATATATATATATATATATATATATATATATATATATATATATAAGTATTTAATAAATGTAGATAAGAATACGTGCAACCTATTATATTCTGGCGAAACGCCAAACGAACGCACTTTCCTTTACCGATACTTAAGTCAAAAATATATTCAGGAATTTTTTTTTAAATATTGAATTAATTCAATACGCAATTTCAATCAGGGTTCAGAAAAGTGAAGTTGATTGAATTGATTCAATATGAATTAATGAACACAAATAGAAAGTTCCGAGGCAAAAAGTGGCTGCAAGGAAAGGAAAGGAAAGTAAAGTAATTGAAAAACCTGAACAACTTCCGTCTATCTCATAAGCAATTAAAACAAATTAATTTTATTTCTTCCCACTTGTTTATAATGAAATCATTTTTGGATCCGTATGCTCCAAAAATCCAGCAACGTCGATATTGATTCAATTTAAATGATTCCAGCATATTTTGAACGATAAAGGGATTTCATGGTTCGATATTTGGTAAATTTATTTTTTGTACGGCACAAGGACTCTATTTTTTTTACAATGATAGAACGGCTCCATATCCAGAATTTAAATGCAAAGTCAATTCCCATCTCTTATCCACTCAACTCCAGCCCTTTCCACATCACCCTCTGTATCTTGTTCTTTTCCTTTCTCTCTACTTTAGTAACTGCCTTCACTCCTGTGTTCACATCCTTCTCTTGCCCTTTCTCTTTCACCCGCTGTAGCTGGCTCGTCTTTGTCTTCATTCTTTTCCTGTCTAAAACTTTAATTCTCTTATGTAGTCCCCTGTACATCAGTGGCTGTACCGTTTTGCTTGGGGTGAAATGATTTTAAAAAATATCAAGAAGCCACTCAAGGTAGAGGTTACAGAATAAAAGATTTATTTGATGCGGAAACATCCGGAAGATAACGGTTAACCTTAGACGAATCTGTTAGGTTTGCAGTGATTTGGGAGTCGGTTCTACTAAGCAACGGTTCGAGTGGAACTTACTTCTCAGAGGATGATGGTTGTTTGTTACAATGTGCGTAGCTTGGCGGGTATTCACCGTGAAAGTAAGGAAGGTAGTTCGTCTGAGCATTTTCCATTGAAATAGTGATACAGTAGCGATAGGCTCGCAACGTTTGGTCTGTGAGGACGTGGCTGTAGGGTAGAAAATAATTTTCAACTGTAATTGAAAGGGACCTCCAATCCGTAGTGGCCTGGGGTAGGAAATGGCTGGTAAATTTCAATGCCTCCAAAACGAAGCTGTTACCAACTAACCACCATAGACAATCGCATCTACCTCCCATTAGCATGGGACAGGCTAGCCTCCCAGAGAGTAAAATACTACGCCTCCTTGGCCTTACACTCTCGGCGGACTTCAAATGGAATGACTATATCGAATCCATTGCCAAATCTGCTGCTATGAAAGTCGGCTTCCTGTGCAGGGCCCGGAAGTTTTTCCCACCTGAATCTATTCTGCACATATACAAATCTACCATCCGCCCGTGTATTGAATATTGCTGCCATATCTGGTCGGGTGCCCCTGCTGCTCTCCTTGGGCTTCTTGACAAAATACAAAGGAGGATCTGTAACGTGGTTGATACTGACTTGGCAGACCGGCTGCAGCCGCCCTCTCACCGGCGTGATGTGTCTTCCCTGTGCCTCTTCTACAAGTACTTTCATGGCTACTGCTCCAATGAACTTAGATCACTGGTGCCGCCTAAGCACGAATTTACACGAGATACTAGATTAGCAACTAGGTCCCACCCTTTTACAGTTAAACAAATAAGATGTAACCGTAAATTCTACTCCAACAGCTTCTTTTCTCGCGCTTCCCGCCTGTGGAACTCCCTTCCACAACTCTGCTTTCCTGACAGTTACAATCTCCAGGTGTTTAAATGTAGGGTCAATAGACACCTCCTATCACACTAACTCCCAATTATTCTCAGAACACTCTCATCTACCCAACCCTCATTCTCGGTATCCTTACCCGCCTATCACCCACCCTCTGACATTTCCTATATTTAATCATCCTTTCTCCACTCTATGTAGTCCCCTGCGCAGTAGTGGCAGCAGTGACATGCCTTGCTCGGGGTGAAACGCTTATAAAAAAAAAAAATTACGCGGGGACATTTCTGGACCATATCGAAACTGAAAAGTGAATACAGGGCAGCTCCTGTGCTTTTTTGACCTGATCTGGTTCATGTAATTATAAGGGAGAGCGGAAGTATTTATTGGAATGGTATAAAGAACCGACACTTTTTTTCTGCATCTTTAGTGTTGGATTGTATGTACAGCTTCACTTGTGGTCTGGGTTGTGCTTAAGTCTTAATAGACACACAAGCCACGGGGTTTCTATGTGGCAACATTCGTTCATCGTAATTAGTGGAGGATCTCGGTCCAGTCGGCGGTATCGCTCATGAAAATGTGACGTAAATTTTTTTGTGAGCCGATATTCAAAATTAGGAACAGAATACCTTGAAAAGTTAGCAAATAAAACTTTTATGTGAACTCTTTCTTCGTTAGTGAAAGATGCTTTGCAAAAGCTTATCAATGCATTAAGAAAAGTGAAAATTTAGATGGGTATAAAAATAAAGAAATAAGATTGTTGAAGTGTTATGCTATAGCGGAGAATACTTGATCTCACATTTCTTCACATATCCAAAAAAAAAAACATCAAAAAACGTAACATAAATGTTCTACAGAAAGATGCTGAGAATGCCATTGAATAAACACGTAAGCAACGGCAAACTTTTAAGAGAAATATAATAAAAAGACACCTCTACTTAGAATCTAAAAGTGACAGATAGAATTTCTAGTGCACTCGCGTAAAGATGGCTTGGAAAATTTTATACTCACAGGATACAACCGTAACTTCTACTCCAACAGTTTCTTTCCTCGCACTTCCCGACTGTGGAATTCCCTTCCACACGATTGCTTCCCCGACGGCTACAATCTCAAGGAGTTTAAATGTAAGATCAATAGACACCTCCTAACACACTAACCTGCTCCCATTCTATCAAACACTCTTCCCATCTGCCCAACCCTCATCCTCGGTATACTTACTCATCTGTCACCTTCCTCCTGACATTCCCTATGTCTAACCACTCCTTCTTTTTTACCTTCCCCTATGTAGCCCCATGCGCAATAGTGGCAGTGGAAAAAAGGATATATTGAAAGCAAGAGAGAGAGAAGGAAGCGCCCAATGATCTACTGAAAAACTTGTGTAAAACCTTGGCAGTCAGAAATTAGGGAAGAATAAGAAAAATGACAAACTTTACTAAGTTCTACAAATTACTGGAAGTTATGGAGATCATTGATAGTCCTGAAAGAACACGACACAAAAGAGAAAAAGTGAAGCAAACCCCCCCCCCCAAAAAAAACGCCTCGCTACAGTGGTGTCCTTTTAAGCTTTGAGTATACCTTTGAGAACAACTGTTTACAAACAAGTGGTTTATAAATATAGTCTACAAAATCATGTAATAGTTCGTTGTTTAATTTTGTTTAGCGCCATGTCAGCATGTCTATGGGCTATTTAATGCCAAAACACAATTTTGTGGCTTCAACTCCAGTTATAATAAATGTACTGTTGCTCATTTGTTATTATAAAAAAGTATTGCTGGTCATTTTGCTATAAAATGTAGCGCTGGTCATTTTGCTATAAATGTATCACTGGTTATTTTGCTATGAAATGTATTGCTGGTCATTTTGCTTTTTAAAATGTATTGTTGGTCATTTTGCTATAAAATGAATTACAGTTCATTTTGCTATAAATGTATTGTTAGTCATTTAGATATAATATGTATTGCTGGTCATTTTGCTATAAAATTTATTGTTGGTCTTTTTGCTTTGTAAAATGTATTGCTGATTATTTTGCTATAAAATGTATTGTTGGTCATTTACTTTTGTAAACTTGCTTTCCTGAAGTTACAATCTCCAAGAATTCAAATGTAATGTCAATTCCTATCTCTTATCTCCCTGACTCTGCTGCGAATATCATAGGTCGAGCATGTGAACAATGATGAGGTTTTGGAAATGATGGAAACGAAAAGGAAATCAATACTGAGCATCAGGAAGAGACAGCTGAAGTTCCTGGAACATGCAATGAGGAAAGAGGGCTTGGAGAACCTGATACTAATAGGCCAGATAGAGGGAAAAAGAGACAGGGGAAAGCAGCAGATAACATATTTGAAGGACCTTGTCAGGTGGATGATGGAACGAGGGTTGCATGGTGTAACAGGAAAAATCGAGCTAAGAGCCACCAGGGATAGGGAGACGTGGAAAGCCATGATAGCCTACGTCCTGAAAGGACAGGGCACATAGAAGAAGAAGAAGAAGAAGAAGAAGAAGAAACAACGCCAACACTGAGTGTGTTCTATTTAATAACCGCTTCGAACGGGCGTTCTCCACGGTAACCTGAGAACATATCGCATTTTCCCCTCTATACAATCGGAAGCGAGAGCATAAATAAACCATCCGCACACACACACACACACACACACACACACACACACACACACACACACACACACATATATATATATATATATATATATTTTAATCGTTTCACTCCGAGCAAGGCGGCAACTGAAGCGCAGGGGGCTACGTAGGAATGAAAAGATTGGAAAAGAGGAAGCCGGAAACCACATCCTAAACAAGGAACAAGGAATGAGCCTCTTCACCTGTTCAATAGACGTGGGTGGAGTGTGAACTGGGCGATAGTTTAGTCTATCTACTCCAATTGAAAAAAAAGAAAAAGAAAACAGTGAAAAGATTGGAAAAGAGAAAGCCGGAAACCACATCCTAAACAAGGAACAAGGGTTGAGCCTCTTCACCTGTTCAATAGACGTGGGTGGAGTGTGAACCGGGCGATAGTTTAGTCTAATATATATATATATATATATATATATATATATATATATATATATAGTTATAGTTCACATTGTAGATATCAAAGTATATTTTTGAAGAAGTGGTTTAAGGAAAAATTAATACTTCTTTGATAAGTTTTCGTTAATGCTAAATAAAATTGCAGAAATCATTCCACTGAAGTCCGTGTAGTAACATTTCTTTTAAATCCTCACTCCATAATCATATATTAACACAATGGCAAGGGATCTGTTTATTGGGGAATTTTGTAACTCATTCTAAATTCCCATATTAGTGCCAATTGAGGCCATGGGATTGAAAATGAACAATCGAAAAATGAATGATACATACAAATGAACTGAATGTTAGCGTGTCTACACCAGCGTTTGTCAATCTTTTTACCCTTGCCTAATTCTCAAAATATATTACATGTCTCAACGAAGGCTTTCGCGAAAACAAAATTAAATATATATATATATACACACACACACACACACACTCACACACACTCACACACACACATATATATATATATATATATATATATATATATATATATATATATATATACACAAATAAATACACAACGGCCTTTAATATAGGAGAGTGGATTCTTAGTTCAAATCGAAAGCTTTTAATTTTTAACTTTAAATTTTTTGTCTTGAATTAAATGTAAAATCCTCTTCTCATTATCCGAATGGCTCGAAATTAAGAAATTAATTTAGCCATAAACAGCATGTAACGTAAAATAGCGGAAAGAGTAGCAATTTTGTGTGATTTGTTAACTAAAAATAAAATATATTTTCTAAAAAGAAATTCGATATTAACTTTATCGAAAAATACTTATTATTTTGTTTCGTTCTCATTTGCCAACTTTAAGCTAATTTCACAATTCCGTTCATCCAGAATATTCTATTTTTATCAGTAAAGAACGGATCTTTTCGATACAAGTCAATATTATAGCAATTCTAACTATAAGCTAATGTTACAAAAAAAAAAAAAAAGAAAAAAGAAAAAGGAAACTGACAGAATACTAAAACTTACCTTGTAACCCAAACTGAGGTAGAACTATTTAAAACCAAACAAGATATCTAGCTGGTTGTCTTGAGAGATTAGGCGTCCGATGATGACGACGTGTAATTTACTAAAAGCTTTCACATTCGGGTCGTCTAAGTTGGAAATCTGGCCTATTGTAAAAAGAGACGAACGTCTGAAAGATATCTGGTTTTCGCAATGTAAGCACTGTCTACTTAGCATAGGGAAAGACTTTATATTTTGCTTGAACTTTATAAGGAACCAGAACTCACAGTGGAAAATGGTAAGCTTAAGAAAGTGATTGGATAGGTGTAGAAAAATCGAAACCGCGGATAATACGACCATAAGAAACCACCATAAAATAGCACAGTTTTCCTCTCGCAGTAAATAAGGAAAGAATAAAGGAAAAAGTAATATTTTCCATGTTTCATTCAGCAGCTTTGGAATTTTGTGCAACGTGCATTTTAGGTTGTTTGAAAATAAAGGCCTTAAACTTTTTGTAACTACATAAATGGTAATGATAATGTCCGTATTAGCTGGTCGTTATACTACCGAATTCAAAGATCAGAACTCAAAAAGTATTAATGGACGACAAAACGTCATCAAATAATATTAATACGTGACAGTATCGGGCCGTTACTCTGCGACCATTAGCAACAATCAAAAAAAAAACTCTTGGGACGTGGAATGTCATAACCATGAACAACTGTAGACAGCTGAAAATGTGAAGTAAGAGATGACTAGATTGAACATAAATATTTTAGACATATGTGACACGTGATAGTCAAACAATGGAAACTTTATCAGTAAAAAAAACAAACAAAAAAACACAGAATTATATATGCAGGAGGTAAAGAAATTAAAATAAGAATCGCCATTATGCTGAATAAAGACATAAAGAAATGCGTTATGGGATACTGCTAGATATCTAAAAGAATTCTAGGAGTTAAACTGAAAGGGAAGTCTCTCCAATATACCGGTAATAATAGCATATGCACCGACAACACAAAGTACAGAAAAAGAAATCGAGTCCTTCCACTCCATTCTTGATTATGTCAAGGCACAATGCAAATCACAAGACATCTGAATCATCATGGCAGAACTCAATGCCAAAGGCAGCCATGTGAGAGAAGGGGAAACAGTCGGCAATTTCGGACTAGGATACCGAAATGGCCGTGGTCAGAAATGGGTCCAATGGTTCACAGCGAATGACCAGATAATAATTAATACTTGGTTCTAAGAGCACCCAAGACAACTATGGACATGGAGGTGTCCAGAAGAAGAAATTAAGCACTAAATTGATTTTGTTACGATCAACAAGTGATTCAGAAACGCAGTCTTTCACTGCAAAGCCTACCCAAGTGCTGACTGCGGAAGTGACTACATACCAGGTTTATGCAAACTAAGGATAAAACTAAGGCGGTTAAAAAGAAACTAACTCCGCCCTAAGACTACAGTACAATGGACTCGTGAATGACCCGAACCTGCAGGAAATGTATATGGACAGCGTGAAAACGAAATCCGAAGGACAAATTGGAAACGGAAGCTCAAAATGGGATGTACTAGTGATATTGGCGAATGACATCATCCCGAAGGAAAAAGCACACCGGAAGAAAAATGATCTATGAAGGGATTCTTGACCTGATGCAAAAGAGACAAAAAACAATGCCAAAATATGGAATGGAATACAAGAAACTACACAAGGAAATAAGGGCGAAAATGCAGACAGGCTAATCAAAGATGATTCAACGATTAATGTACCGAAGTAGAGAGACTGAGCACGTCAAATTATGGGGATATAGAAAATAAAATAAATAAATAAATAAATAAAGGAACTAACAGAACAAAAGACCTGCTCAGTAACAGGATGCATAAAAGCAAATGCCGGTACACTCATACAAGAAAAAGGAAAAAAATCTTCAGAGATGGGATAAATATATTGCTGTATTCTTGCAGGACAACCAACAATACACAAAAATTTGGATGAACCAGAAATATCAAAAACCGAAGTGGAAGTGGCAATGCCCAAATTGAACAGAAATAAAGCAAAACCCGATGATATTGTAATAAAGATGGTGAAGCCCTTAAAAGACTTTGGCATGGATAAAATCACAGAAATAATAAACGAAATCTTCAACGGATAATATACAGTAACAGCACAAAAACCTTATAGAGATGCTCAACAACCTCGCCATTTTCGGGAAAGGTATCAAGAATCAAGAATATATATTGGAAGCAATCCGCTTGCGTACGGATAGGAAGTGAATTCAGCAGGTAGACAAAAATAGAAAGGGGCGTAAGACAAGAATGTGTTTTCTCAATGGATTTATTCAACTTATACAGCGAAACAATTCCGAGAGAAATAAAACCTTTGCCAGTATTCGTCATGGGTGGCCACAATCTCAACAATGTAAGATACGTAGGTGACATAGTGCTGATAGCAAACACAGAAATAGAAAATACAGGACCTCCTACTGAATGCAGCAAGAGAAAGAGAGAAGAAAAGACTAAGCATAGACTTCAAGAACAGCGAAGCAAAAAGAAAACCCCAAAATGTCAACTATAGGTCGAAGAGTCTTAAAATAAGATGAGTAAAGAAATATAAATAGCCGGAAAGCATTTTGGTAGAGGATGAAATGTGCGATGTTGAGATCTAAAGACGCATTGGTATGGCCAAGGACGCATTTCAAAAGCTAACCAGAGTACTGAGAGACAGGGGATATCTCATTGGAAACAGAGAGTGCTGGATTGCTATGTGATTTCTGTCCTTCAGTGAATATTGGACGACCTCTCCAAGGATGAAGAAGAGGCTTGAGGCAGCAGAAATGTAGTTTTACAGAAGGATGATGAGGATACCATGGACTGAGCACGTGACTAACGACGAGGTGTCGCAGAGGGTGAAAACGAGGAGAAAACTCATATTTAATAAAAATAGGAGATATATGAGGTTTTTGGGACATGTAATGAGGAAGGAGGGCCTGGAAAATTTAATATTTACAGGACGGATAGAAGGAAAAAGAGACAGGGGAAAGCATCGCGAGACCTACTTGATAGGCCTGAGCAAATGGATGGCAAAGCGGGGTTCGGAAGAGATACAAAGAGGAAGAATGTTGACAGCGACAAGAGGCAGAGCCAAGTGGAAGTCCATGATCGCCTATATCCTGAAGAGACACGGAACATGAAGAGGAAGATCTTTATTTAATAACATTAATAATGGCGGACAATACTTTGTCAAGTAAAATTGGTAATGACCGACATTATTTCGTTTAATAATATTAGTAATGGCCGACAATACTTCATCTGATGAAGTTCTTAATGGCCAATACTACTTTATATAATAAATAATAATGGCCGACAGTACTACATGAAATAAATTAGTAATGACCAATATCACTTCATCTATTAAATTAGTAATGGCCGGTAGTACATCATTTAATGATATTAGTAATGGTCGACAATATTTTATCTCATAAAATAGACTATACTACTTAGTAATTAGTAATGGCCGAGAGTTCATCATTTAATATTATCAATGACCAGCAATACTTTGTCAAATACAATTAGTAACGCCGACACTACTTTATTTAATAATATTAGTAATGGCCGACAATACTCCATCTGATAAAATTCCTAATGGCCGACACTTCTTCATCTAATGAATTAATAATAGTCGCCACTACTTCATCTAATCAATTAGGAATGGCTAACAGTACATCATTTAATATATTAGTATATTGTGTCATTTAATGATATTAGTAATGACCGACAATACTTCGTCAAATAAAATTAGTAATAGCTGACACTACTTCATTTAGTAATAGTAGTAATCGCCGACAAAACTTCATCTGATAAAATTCTTAATGGCCGAAACTACTTCATCTAATAAATTAGTAATGGCCGACACTATTTCATCTAATAAATTAGTAATGGCCGAGTTTTCGTCATTTAATATTAGCAATAGCCGACAATACTTCGTCAAATAAAATTAGTAAGAGCCAACACTTCTTCATTTAATAATATTAGTAATTGCCGATAATACGTCATCTGATAAAATTCTTAATGGCTGACACAGCTTCATTTAACAAATTAATAATGGCCGACAGTACTTCATCTATTAAATTAATAACGTGCCGACAATGCATCATTTAATGATATTAGTAATGGCCGATAGTACATCATTTACTGATATTAGTAATGGACGACAATACTTCGTCTGATAACATTCTTAATGGCCGATATTACTTCATCTAATAAATTAGTAATGGCCGACACTACTTTATAAATTAATAATGGCCGACAGTACTTAACTCAATAATATTAGTAATAGCAGACTATAATTACTCAAAGATATATGAGAATAAGAACAAAAATATCAAATACCCAGGAACCGAAATTCGAAATTTCAGAGAAGACTGAAATGTTTAGCCGTGGTTGGCAATTTGTCTAAAAAAAAAAGACAAGTTTGAGTGTAGCCCTGATAACGCACATGCTATAAATCTAACGATAGGATCGTGGTGTTCACAAAGGTTCTATAATCTCCACTGAAATCGATGTGATTCAGCATAGTGGCGATTAAAGGAAACTTCAATTCGCATGAAAGGAAAAAAAAATCAAGTCAAGAAAATTCTTCCATATGATAAAAAATTAAATATGATATTAATACAAGTTCATTCGCAACTGTACTCACACCGTGGAACATCGATTCGCAACAGTGCAGTCCTAGGCGTTGCGGCTGCAGTTTCAGAAGTAAGATTTTTATGATTTTATTTACTATTGTCCTCATCTTTATTGCCATATTTACGACGTTTCGGCCGTTGTACGCTCCGGCCTTCTTCCGCTACTAGGAATTTCGAACGGAACCCTTTATTTCGATCATTCTCATTCCATGTGCAAAGCCACGTCTGGTACTCCCTTTAATTTGACTCTCTAAGTTATTTGCTCACCACTGCTGTAGCCTGGTATTGAACTCACAACTCTTTGTGTCAAGTCACTGGAATTAACCACTTGAGGACACCTGTGTATGAATTTTAAGTCTGATGTCTCCGTAACCAATTTTACCAGCGTTCATATCTTTAATGCTAATGATTTTCTCTAGCACTCCGCTAAATCATTAGCGTCAAATATTGCAATATGAACACTGGTAAAAAAAATGCTAGGGGTGACATCGCACATGGAATGAGAAGAATATACCCCAGTGATTGAAATAAAGATTTCGTTCCAAAATCCCAACTACATGAAGAAAGCCGAAGCGTACAACGGTCGAAATATATCGTAAACATTGCAATAAAGATGAGGACAATAGTCCGAACAGTGTAAATAATTTAAATACCATCTCATCTCAAAAATATAGACATATATTTTAGATAGTAAAATTGCTGACCCTTCGACCAACCCGTCTGAATTCAAAATTTCCTTCCTACTAACCTGATAGCCAACCAATGCAAGAGAGCCCAGTCGGGCCTGCTATTTATTTCATCATTAAAGATAATAATATTCGTCTTGGGACGCACACACGACCGCTATTTCCAAGGCAAAAGTTCAGGCGATCTTCATTCTTTAGTTCCATTAGTTAAGACTTTTATAACTAAGATCCGCCGTTCTACGTCCATGAAGTCAAACTATCTTCATTATTATCACGTTCACATATTCCATCTGCAAGGAAGAAGTTTCCAAATGACGCTATTTTGTGGAACAGACACCTTCGTGGATGCATCCGGGAATGTTACAGTCATAACCTCTTTAAGTCCACGGCCAGTCCATCCTCCATATTCTCATAATCTTCACTTTCTACTTTTTCCTTGCGTTCATATCACACACCTCATTCAGTAACAATCTATCTTGGGTACTTTTTAACCCTCTAGGGCTATTCGTATCATATTTGATACAGTATTTCCCTATAAGGAAACATTTGGTATTTCCCTATAAGGAAACATTTGGCATTCATTGACTGAGCAGTCAGTACTGGTTTCATTTGAAATTCATAAAATATTTCTCTTAAAAAATTTTTCAGGAAAATATTTCTTTCAAGGCTTGTTTTCATACTGTATCAAATATGATACGAATGGCCCTAGATAGATAGATAGATAGATAGATAGATAGATAGATAGATAGATAGATAGATAGATAGAAAAAAAAAGAAATTAACCCTCTAGGGCCATTCGTATCATATTTGATACAGTATTTCCCTATAAGGAAACATTTGGTATTCATTGACTGAGCAGTCAGTACTGCTTTCATTTGAAATTTATAAAATATTTCTCTTAAAAAAATTTTCAGGAAAATATTTCTTTCAAGGCTTATTTTCATACTGTATCAAATATGATACGAATGGCCCTAGAGGTTAAACTTTTTATAAAGTGAACATGATTTAAAAAAAATCTCGGCTCGCGTTTCCATTTTCGGTGCCAGTAACCGTTACACTACTCGTACATGCATCCATCAATTCTAGTTTTATTATTTTTTAAAGGAGTTATGGCTCTCCACAACTTCCATTTTAATTAACTCTTGATATTTTACCATCACTTTTTGTCCTTGTTCTCTCATCCATTTACGCAAGTCCCTTAAGTAGATTGTTCAACGTGTCTGCTTATCTTATCCTATCTGTATCCTGTAAGTGTTAAATTTTCCAAGCTGTCTTTCCTCATTATGCGTTTTGAACATTACAGCTGTTTTCTTCAGATTATAAGCATTAAATTGCAGGTGCTGTTTGTCTTTAGATTTCCTCGATGCTCATACGTCTGCGTTGCTTCAAGTTTCTTCATCTATGAAGAGATTGTCCAGTATCCACTGCCATATAGCAGATTCAGTCAGCAGTTAAGTGCCATACGTGATACACGCTTGGGCGATCATGTCTGAAAAGAGACATGACTGACTAGGCAGTAGTTTCTGCAGTAGACTGGTCGCCAGCCAAGGCTATAGAACCTAATCTGTCCTATTATTTAACCCATGACTGGAAGGAGGAGATGGATTAATACCATTCCCAGGGGTATCTGTGCGTAAGTGAATGCAAGGAATTCAACTGGAATTCAAACACCGCTCCCTGATTCGTCGTTTTGTGTCGATATCCACTGCACTACAACGAACATCCTAGAGCAGATTCAGTCAGTTATGGGCCATACGTGATACACGCTTGAGCGATCATGTCTCGAAAGAGACATTGCTGACTGGGCAGAAGTTTATCCCGAAGTAGGTTGCCATTACTTTCTGTGGTAGACTGGTTGCCAGCCAAAGCTATAGAACACAATCTGTCCTGTTATTTACACTATAACTGAAGGGAAGAGACGAATTAATACCTTTCCCAAGGGTATTTGCGCGTAAGTGAATGCAATGAATTCACTTCAGATTAGATATTGCCTAACCATCTAGTACACTTTTCTTTGTTTCTAAGAACGTTTTATTATTAGAAATGTCAGTGTCTTTGAAGTTTCTACACTTTAAAATTCTTTTGCTCACATTTTCTGGGCATTAGCATTTCTGTCCATCTTAACATTCACATTCGTCGGTAGAACAGCACCTCTGTTACTTCAAGTCTCCTCTTCATCTGTGAGGAGATTGTACAGCATTCACTGCCATATAGGAGATTTAGTATTACATAACAGCACAATTCTATTCGTATATAAAACAAGAAAACCAATTAAATCTGATGCTTTTATGCAATTTCTCGGGTTCCTTAAGCACAATAGAGCTTTTGGAAAATGTTTATTCTTCAAGAAAAATTAGCTTAAATAATTTTGGCACTTCTGTTATATATCTAGAGATTACTGTCAACATTTGAATCGGAATCTGCAATATTATCGATTCTGACTTGGCATCTCGACTGCCGTTAATTTCCTACTGCTGTAACGTTGCTTTCCAGTGCTATTTCTATAAAAAATATTCCTGTTAATTGTTCTAAAGTGCTTTCCTCGTTGGCACCTGGACATTCTACTGTTAATAAGAACTAGATGTAACCGTAGGCTTTAGTCTAATAGTTTTTTTTCTCTCTCACGTAATCACCCGTTCAACTCTCCTCCGGTTTATTTCTTTCTTGTCAATTAAAATTTTCAATAATTTAATGCAACGTCAATCTTCATATTCAGCCTCTTCGAATGCTTTTTTGTCCTCAATTGAAGGGAGAACAATAAAAGATAAAGGATACAAAGGGAAACTTAAGTTTTTATCAGATACCTTTAGTCTTAGTCACTCTTTTGTGTCTTAGTGGCTTTATCTTCTTGCTTGATTTTGCACAATGTCTTCCATTTATCATGCTCAACAAAAATTGAGCAAAACTTTGATGGCCTGCTGTTTGGAAGATTACTAATTTTCCAAAAGTTCTTTTGTTGCACACCCAATTCGACGAAAATAAAACCTAAACCAATTTATATCGAATCCAATGCTAAATCCGCTGCTATGAAAGTCGGTTCTCTGTGCAGGGCCAGAAAGTTTTCCCGTCTGAGTCCATCCCGCACATATATAAATCTACAGTCCGCCCGTGTATTGAATACAGTTGCCACATCTGGTCGGGTGCCCCTGCTATTCTCCTTAGGGTTCTTGACAAAATCCAACGGAGAATCTGTAATATGATTGGTATCAACTTAGCATCCAGGCTGAAGTCACTCTCTCACCGATGTGATGTAGCTTCCCTGTGCCTCTACTATAAATACTTTCTCGGCTTCTGCTCCGATGAACTTAGATCACTGGTGCCCCCTAGGTATGAATTTGTACGAGATACTAGATTAGCAACCAGGTCCCACCCTTTTACAGTGAAATAGATAAAATGTAACCGCAATTTCTACTCTAACAGCTTCTTTTCACGCATTTCCCGCCTGTGGAATTTTCTTCCATATACTTGCTTCCCCGACAGTTACAATCTCTAGGAGTTTAAATGTAAGGTCAATAGACATCTTCTATCACAATAACTTGCATCCATTCTCTCAAACTCTTTTTTCTATCTACTCCACCCCATCCGTCTATCACCCTCCTCCCGACATTTCCTATAACTAACAACTCTTTCTCATCAATTTTCACCTATGTACACCCCTGCGCAACAGTGGCAGTGGAATGTCTTGCTTGGGGTGAAATGATTAAATGATTAAAAAAAAATTGAAAAGAATAAACTGGGTCCCAAAATTTGGATCATCTTCTCACAGGTAAAATGACGAACAGCAACACGTATATATAAATAGAAATATAAAACATTATTATTCGCTTCTTCGGTGACTTGGTTGTAGAGTGGTATAGAAGGTTTTAGTCGAAGTGTCAGCGTATACTCATACGAGGGCAGCCAGTCGGCTGCTCGTCTTCTGTGATCTGAACTCAACTGCTAAACTCAACTAACTTCTTCAACTGACTCCAACTGCTGACTGCTGATTTATTAAATAGGTGAGCCTCGCTCGACACATAATTTCCGTTGTACTCTGTCACACCTCGGCTGCTGACTTATCTGATCTCAGCTCGTCAAAACAAAATCTAGCTTTGCTACCTGCATTTTTCACACTCAATGACATTTTAAAACATTATTTAATTTTTTTCTCAAATCCAGCAATGAAAATAAACAAGTAGGCGAAATTTTATGGTGTAGTAAACAAATATTTAACACTTTCCGCAGTAGAGATATTAGTATGGTAGGAGAACCCTATATACTCTTCATGAAGTAAAAAAATAAATATTACATAATAAATATTATATAATAAATATTATATAATAAATATTATACAATAAATATTATATAATAAATATTATATAATAAATATTATACAATAAATATTATAAAATAAATAAAAGTTTGGAGATTTAGGCGGAGACGTAAGAAGAACCGAGTTGAAGTCGACTTCAGAAAGATTCTGAAAAGAAATTCTAAACAGGAAATCAATGAGAAAAGAGGGCCTGGAGAACTTGATACTCGCAGGTCGGATAAATAGAAGGAGAGACAGGGGAAAGCAGTGTGTGACGTACTTGTTATGTCTGACCAGGATGGCGGAGAGGGGCTTAGAAAGATACCAAGAGACAGAGCCAAGTGGAAGTCCATGATCGCCTACGTCCTGAAGGAACATGGCAGATGAAGAAGAAATAAAAACTGCGTATTCACATACCCGCAACTGAATGCCGTATAACTTTTAAACTAAACGTTGTGCCGAAATAAATAAGCGTAATTTTTAACTACACTTATTTATAAATGGAACTTTGTCTGTGTGCGTGTGTGTGTGTGTGTGTGTGTATGTGTGTCCGTTACCTATAGACTCCGAAACGGCTGAACCGATTTTCCTGAATATTTACACAGTTGTCCTATAAGTGTCTGCGAGTGTTCTTAGCTAGGTTTTGTGTCGAAGTATCCCCGATAAATATAAAAAATCGATAATCGAAAAATGGGGTTATAGAAGGAGTGGTCCGATTTTAATCAAATTTGATACACTCATAGACAAAGACATAAAAAACGATATTCAGAGATTTCAAAGTTGCAGTTCTTACAATAGTGCAGAAAATCAATATATATATATATATATATATATATATATATATATATATATAAAAGGCAAGGTGTTTGTGTGTCTGTTTATCTGCCTGTATGTCTGTATTTTTTCAGCCCTTTTATTTTAGTTTTTGCTTCGGGTTTGGCTCTAAGTAGTATAATTGTAGTTCTTAGTCTCTGCCATTATACCATTTACTCAGAGGAGTTATTTAGCCTTCACAATTCAGTTTACGACGAAAAAAATTTATTTGATATCGATAGCAGGAAATGAGAATTTGACTTACATCCATTCATTTTTCTTTCACTTTAACTGGAAACAACTATTGCTTTTTAGTCTTTCATGCCAAAGTCTAAAGAGTGTGAGCTCCAGGACCATGGATTAGTTTTAAAGCTTTCATTACACCCGAGCAACGCCGGGCTATACTGCTAGTACAATTATAAGTTACAAAATAAGAAAAGAAAATCTTTTATCTTGAGTCTATTCCAATACAGCGAAAAACATTCTTCAAAATTGAGAAATCTAATTCTGATTTTGATATTCATCCAAGTGTCTTTTCTCACATGGAAACCAGATGAGACAGTGTCTCATGTGATGTATTTCAACCAAATTTTGCATCACGTGTAAACCAATGATTAAAAAGAAAACATTGATTTGGTTTTCGCTAGTTGCTCCATGAACGTGGCCTTGTGTCACTACTAGACACTGAAGTGAATTTAAAATAAATATCCAGTAATGACCTCTGTTAGACTCTGCTTATATTTTTTAAAGCAAATTATTAGAAAAAAATTTTTTTCCGTTTTCTTCGAATAGCTTGGTGCCGAGACGAGAACGAACCTTACCGACAAAAAAGCGATGTTATTTCATTGGCCAATGATTGATAGGAAGGCGAGTCAAATAAATATTAAATACAAGAAAGAAAAAAGATAAAGAAAAATGGTTGATTGTTACAAATACGTCAGCTTCAAACGGAAGAGCAATTAAGCGTAAAAAAAAAAAAAGAAAATGAAAAAGTAAAAGAAAAAAAAATTTGGAGTGTTTTGTTGTTGTTATTCATTTTTGTGGTTGTTGTTGTTGGCTTGCTTCCATAATTAATGGCCGTTGATTCTTGCGTAATTTTCGACCGTTTTTATTCGCCATCCCCACCACGTGTAGCAGCAGCAGCAGCAGTGCACTTGGTTTGTCCATTTTAGAAGGCGAGAAATGCCCTTGTCACACATGAGAGAGTCTATCTTTCCGCTTCAATAGCTGTAGAATGGCGTCTGAGTTTATTTGCTTGAACCATTTATGCATATATACACACACAAAATTAAACACGCGGACTCAAATGCGCACAAAAAGTACACACGCACACGCACAGTAACACACATACACGTAACTGTCGGTAAATAGAAAGTTCCGGTAAAAAAAAAAAGAAAAAAAAATCTTGTTGATCAAGAACGTCCACACATGTATAGATATAGCGGTTTACTAAACGTAGCTTCGATGTGGCACAAGGCCGAGAGTTCAGAGCACTCTGTGAGGATCGAACTCAATACTCAGTCGTAATTGCTCGATCGAGACAAGCTTGATAAAAATTGCACCACTTCAAAAATTATTTACTCAGCGTATTTATCGCATTTTATTGTGTTCATATCCCCCTCCCTCTGAATATATATATATATATATATATATATATATATATATATACAATCCGTTCATGTCTATCTATTTATCTATGTTCATATTTTTCTCAGTTTATTGTGTTCATCTCCTCTCCCTCTCTCTCCTCCTCCCTCCCTATCTATCTATCTATCTATCTATCTATCTATCTATCTATCTATCTATCTAAATATATTTTGTTCATATCACTCTATTTAATATTACATTAAACATTATTTTTAATACAAATGCATTTTAAGAAAAACTGTACAAGTAAAATGTATATTTGTCTATATTTCTGAGATGAGGTAGTATCTATAGTATTTACATTATTCGGACTATTGTCCTCATCTTTGTTGTCATTTGTACGACGCTTAAGAACATATGGCCCAGTGGATATAGACGTTGGTTAGTTCCTGATTTGACTCTTAGAATTGTGAGCTCAATACCAGACTACAGCAGTGGTGAACCAGTAACTTGCAGCGTTAGAGGAATATAACTCATGACTTCCAGTCGAGGCTTTACGCAAAGAATGAGGATAATATATCCCAGTGATTGTAATAAAGGGTTCGGTTCGAAATTCCTAGCACCTGAAGTAGGCCGGAGCGTACAACGGCCGAAACGTCATACAAAGATGAGGACAGTCGTCCGAATAGTGTAAATACTGTGAGTAAAACGTACTTTAATGGCAAATAAAATTTAACTTGCTTGTTGGATATAACGGCGGTTTTTCCTGCCAAGGTGGACGGTAGGTTCGTATCCACCTGAGTAAACTTTTTTCTTTAAGTTCTTTTTCAAATCTTACGAAGAAAAAATTTTTTAAAATAAACAAAGAGTCTGTTGAAATATGAGTATCCACTAAAAATAATGTTTAAGACAATAAAAATATGTCGGTTTGAAAAATTGAATCTATTACTTTTGTAGAAATCAATCTATTTCAGTGTATTGTGTTCATATCTACCTAAACATCTTGGTAGCTCTTCCATTGTTCTCACACTTATCTACTCCTCAAAATATATACTCCGACCTCCACGTATCTAAACTCCCTCACTTACATTTTTTGTAAGTATAGCTATTATTTAATATTTATTTACATTTTCCTAAATTAGGGCAGGAACAGTGCGGGTTCGTCAAGGACACTGGAACAAGGAACGCCATATTCATGATTAGGATGCTCTCTGAAGGGGCATTACAAATGAAGAAAGACTTGTACCTATGCTTCATTGATTACGCGAAAGCATTCGACAAAATACGACACAAAGAATTGATGGAAATGCTAGGCAACCTCGATATTTTCGGCAAAGACATAAGAATAATCAAGAATCTCTACTGGCAGCAAACGGCCTGCATACGGACAGGTAACGACCTCAGTAGATACACAAAGATAGAAAAAGGCGTAAGACAAGGATGTGTCTTTTCACCGGATTTGTTCAACCTATACAGCGAGAATATTTTGAGGACCCTAGATGACACACCAGGATTTGTTATTGGAGGCCACAACCTGAACAACATAAGATATGCGGACGATACAGTGCTGATTGCGGACACGGAAAGGAAACTGCAAGATCTCATACAGAAAGTAGCAGTGGAGAGTGACAAGAAAGAACTACAAATAAACTTTAAGAAAACTGAGTGCATGGTCATCAGCAAAAGATACAACCCAAAATGCCAAATACAGGTAGGGGATAACAGAATCAAACAAGTCCAAGAATTTAAGTACCTAGGAAGTGTTCTAACAGGAGATGGAAAGTGCGACACGGAGATCCGAAGGCGAATTGGCATGGCAAAGGACGCGTTCCAGAAGATGAGCAAAATACTAACACACAGGAAAATCTCAATAGAAACGAAGAAAAGAGTGCTAGACTGCTACGTGATGTCAGTTCTTCAATACGGCTGTGAATGCTGGACAATATCATCGAAAATGAGGACAAAACTGGAAGCGGCCGAAATGTGGTTCTACAGAAGGATGCTACGGATATCGTGGACTGAGCATACAAGCAACGACGAAGTGTTAGAAAGAATGGCAACAAAAAGGAAATTGATGCTGAGCATCAGGAAGAGATAACTGAAGTTCCTGGGACATGCAATGAGGAAGGAGAGCCTGGAGAACCTGATACTGACTGGATAGAAGGAAGGAGAGACAGAGGAAGGCAGCGGATAACATATTTGCAGGGTCCGATCAGGTGGATGACGGAACGGGGGTTGTCAGGAGAAACAGGAACAAACATACTAAGAGCCACAAGGGATAGGGAGACGTGGAGATCCATGATCGCCTACGTCCTGAAGGGACAGGGCACATAGAAGAAGAAGAAGAAGAAGGTTTGCTACTGTCCGGTTCAAAGTACTTTTCCGTCTTTTAAACAGGAGTAGTGGTCAATCTCTTGTTTCCTGTTTAGGATTAGCTTTCCGGATTCCGCTAAATTCTGTTCTTTCTCTTTCACTTCCGGTGATCTCCTTACTTCCTGGTAGCGTTATCACCTTACTTGACGTAGTGCCTGTTATACTGTAACCCTTAAACCTCGAGGTTCATAATGATATTCACACAAACATACCCATAAAAACACACACAATCGTCAACACTTCTTCACTTACATTTTTGTAAGTATAGCTATTATTTACAATTTGTTTACGTTTTTTTTTTTTCAGTAAGAGTATATTGGTTTGATTATCGCCCGGTTCAAGCTCCTTGTCCGTATTTTTATCAGGAGTAGTGGTTTATCCATTGTTTTTCTGTTTAGTATTGCGTTTCCGGATCCTTCTGAAGTCTACTTCTACTCGATACTTCTAACGTCTCCGCCTAAATCTCTGAGCGTTTATTTATTAAATATTGTTTATTTTTTACTTCATTAGGAAAATATAGGGTTCATCTAACATCCGTTTCACGTTTCTACACGTTATTTTGAACAAGAGTAGAAGTTTATCCTTTTCTGACTTTTAAGATTGGTTTTAACCATCATTCTGAAGTCTGCTTCAACTCCATTTTTTTTTAATCATATCACTCCGAGCAAGGCGGTAACGCCACTGATGTGCAGGGGGCTACATAAGAGTAAAAGCGCGAGATAGAAGAGAGTGAAGAGAAAGACAAACCATTTAGAAAGGAGCAAGAGAAGGAAGAGAATACAGGTGTGATGACAGTTGAAGAGGTGGAGAGAAAGGAAAGGATATACAGGGTGGTGAGGAAAGAACTAGGGTCAAGTGGTTAAGAGATGAGTATTAACCTTGCATTTGAATTCCTGGAGGTTGTAGCCGTCAAGAAAGCAAGAATAAGGAAGCGAGTTCCGAATCTGTACTTGTAACGTCTCCACATATATTTCTGACCTTTTATTTACCATTTATATTTTTTCTTTAATAGGAATAGACAGTTTCGTCCTTCATTCAGTTTATACTCTTCTCGGTGTTTTGAAAAAGAGTCGAGGTCTGTCCCTTGTTTCCTGTTTAAGATTTGGTTTCCGGCTTCCGCTAAATTCTTTTCCTTCTCTTTCACTGCCGGTGGTCCCCTTTCCTCCTGGTGACATTATCATCTTACTTGGGGTGGTGCCTCTTATACAGTAACCCTTTACCTCGAGGTTCATAATTATATTCACTCAGACATTCCCACACTCATAAACCCACAAACACATATCTACACTTTCTCACTTATATTTGTGTAAGTATAGCTACGGGGGTCATTCAATATATAAGGCGAACTTTTCGGTATAAGGACTTCAAATACAGATAGAAGCTTACTTTTTAAAAAATTTTTTACTTTACTTCTTTTTCAAAGGGATTGAAAAAAAAACTTTGAGAGTTTTGGAGATTAACAAAGACGGCCGACCAAGAAGCATGCTCCAAGATTGAACAGAGTTCAGTTATCAAGTTTTTGGTTGCTGAAGGGTGCAAACCAGTTGAAATTCATAGGAGAATGTCAACTGTGTATGGTACCACATGTTTCAGCCAAAAAATGTCTACAAGTGGGCTAAATTGTTTAAAGAAGTTTGAAAGTGACGACGAAGTCAAAAGTACTGTGAGCGATTGGCTGAGACATCAGTCCAAAGATTTTTACGCTGAGAGAATACGGAAGCTTGTGCACAGATGGAAAAAGTGTGTGACACTGCTGGAAGACTACGTTGAAAAATAAAAAATAAGCTTCTATCTATATTAGAAAAAATCACTTTAGAAAAATTCACCTTATTTATTGAATGACCCCCGTATAATAACACGTGGTTTATAATTATGAATCACACATTATAAACGATATTCAAAAGTTTCAAGGTTGCAGTTCTTAAAATAGTGCAGAAAATCAATAATATATATATATAAAAGGCAGGATGTTTGTGCGTGTGTCTGTTTATCTGCCTGTATGTCTGTATTTTTTCAGTCCTTTTATTTTAGTTTTTTTTCGGGTTTGGCTCTAAGTAGGCATACTTGTAGTCCTTAGACTCTGCCATGATACCATTTACTCAATGACTTAATAAACCTTCAAAATTCAGTTTACGACGAAAAAACTTATTTGATATCGATACCAGGAAATCAAAATTTGACTTACATCCATTCATTTTTCTTTCAGTCTACGATTTCGCTTTAACTGAAAACAACTATTGCTTTTTAGTCTTTCGTGCCAACGTCCAAAGAGTGTGAGCTCCAGGACCATGGATTAGTTTTAAAGCTTTCATTACATCCGAGCAACGCCGGGCTATACAGCTAGTTCACCTTATTTATTAAATGACCATCGTATAATAACACATGGTTCATAATTATAAATCACACATTATATGGGCTACTTACGGGCATATATTTATACACAAATATTGAGTCAGTCAGTTAAGTGCTATACGTGATACACGCTTGGGCGATCATGTCTCAAAAGAGACTTGACTAATTGGGCAGAAGATTATCCCGCAGTAGGTTGCCATTGCTTTCTGCGGTAGACTGGTTGCCAACCAAGGCTATAGAGCCCAATCTGTCCTGTTATTTGACTCATAAGTGGAAGAAAGAGACGGATTAATACCTTTCCCAAGGGTATTTACGCGTATATGATTGCCACGAATTCAACTGGCATTCGAACTCGGCTCTTCGATTTCTCGTTCCGAGACGATATTCACTGAACCACAACGCATTATTTAGCATTTAAAAAAATGTTGTTATATATATTCGATAATGCCTCATTGTATTCCAAAGCAAATGATGCTTTTTTCACGTGGGCGTATCTAAAAATGTGTAAGTATATATATATATATATGAGGTTTGCACCAATTGATACCTTCGGCGACGCCGTTTCTCCTTTATTTCGCTAAGACTTTCCCGAGAGTAGACGTAGCAGTATATTTTCATGATAATTTTTTTTTGGTTTCCCCTCTTTTTCTTAATATCAACACTTATTGAACGATGATTCACAACCAAAGATCTGTACACGTCTCTCATATGTACTTATTCAGAACCACTGCTCCGTATTGCAACATGGCGTCATATTCACTGCCAATCCTCGAGTAGATTTATCTTTTCTGTATCCCTCTTTTACAGTCGCCTTTGACGGGGCCGAAAGCCTACAATTATAACCAATGTGCGCATGTGCAACATTTAATAGGTGTTCCTTTCGGCAAGGATTTTTATTTTCTTTTATCTTACTTTTCCGTATTTTTCAAAAAACATTTTTAATCTTCTTTTGTTGGTATTTGTTTTGGAGGGTAACAGGATGATTTATAATCGATAAATGATTGGATAATATGGTAGAAATTAAATAACGCTTCTTTTCCATCGCAAATTTAGGAGTTTGAAGGAAGGAAGAGCAAAAATGTATTTTTTCTTATAGAAATTTTAGTTTTTTGTTCGGGTTAATGTTTCTTTTTCTCCTTGCCGTTCACATGCCAATCTCAGTCAGCATTTATAAATTTTCTTCTTTTTTTGCACTTTCTACTCTATTCAATTTTTATTAAAGAGAGTAAGCGACAAAAATCATTTTACCTCATGCAAGGCGATAAAGCCACTAAGATAAATTAGGTTACTGAGAGTGGATTTTAATTATCGATTTTGCATTATGTTTTTCATCTTCTATCATACTTAGCAAAAATAGAGCAAAACTTTGATGGCCTGCTGTTAGAAGATGACATAGTTTTCTAAAAGTTTTTGTTGCATACCCACTTCGACGGAAATAAAACCTGAACCGATTCGACGAGAATAAACTGGGACCCAAAATGTTGATTAGCCTTCTCACAGGCAAAATGAAGTACAGCAAGAGTCTACACTCTCTCACTTACATTTTCATAAGTATAGCTATTATTTACATTTTTCCATAATATGAGTAGATTGATTTGCCTATCGCCAGGTTCAAGGCCTTTGTCCGTTTTGTGAACAGGAGTAGTGGTTTATCCATTGTTTTCCTGTTTAGGATTTCATTTCCGAACCTATAATCAGTAAATGACTGGATAATGTACTGGAAATTAAATAACACTTCGTCTTTTTCATCGCAACTCCAATTTAGAAGTTTTGAACGAAGGAAAAGCAAAAATGTCTTTCTTTGGATAATGTTTCTTTCAGATTAATGTTTCTTCTTTCTCCTTGCCATTTCTATCGCAATCTCAGTCAGCATTTATAACCTTTCTTTTTTGCACTTTCTACTCAATTCAATCTTTATTAATGTTATATCATTATGATTTCTGTGTCGCCTACACTAGCGGCTACCTCTACAGAGTAAGCGACGAAAATCATTTCAACTCATGCTAGGCGATAAAGCCCCTATGATACATTAAGTTACTGAGAGTAGATTTCGGTTATTGGGTTGGTTTTGTTTAGCCCCATATCATCCTCTAACTAAATATTTTGTTCGCAATTTTCTTTTATTTCTTTGGTTTTTTTTTTAATGATTTCACCCCAAGCAAGGCATTTCAGTGCCATCTTTGCGCAGGGGGTTACATTGGTGAAAGTGATAAGAAAGCGTGGTTAGAGAGTTACATAGGGGAAAGTGATGGGAAAGTGTGTTTAGGGGTTACATAAGGGAAGTGATGAGAAAGAGTGGTTAGGGAGGTTTTAGGGGAAAGTGATGGGAAAGAGTGTTTGGGGTTACATAAGGGAGAGTCAGGTGAAAGAGTGGTTAGAGAGTTACAAAGGGGAAAGTAATGGGAAAGTGTGTTTAGGGGGTTACATAAGGGAAGTGATGGGAAAGAGTGGTTAGAGATTTACATAGGGAAAAGTGATGGGAAAGAGTGGTTAGGGGGTTACATAGGGGAAAGTGATGGGAAAGAGTGGTTAGGGGGTTACATAAGGGAAGTGATGAGAAAGAGTGGTTAGGTAGTTACATAGGGTAATGTGATGGAAAAGAGTGGTTAAGGGGTTACATAGAGGAAAGTGATGGGAAAGAGTGGTTAGAGGGTTACATAGGAGAAAGTGATGGGAAAGAGTGGGTAGTGGGTTACATAGGAGAAAGTAATGAGAAAGAGTGGTTAGGGGGTTACATAGGGGAAAGTGATAGAAAAGAGTGGTTAGGGGGTTACATAGAGGAAAGTGATGTGAAAGAGTGCTTATGGAGTTACATAGCGGAAAGTGATGTGAAAGAGTGGTTAGAGAGTTTTTTTTTTTTTATCATTTCACCCCTAGCAAGGAAGAAATGCCACTGATGTGCAGGGGGCTACATAACTGTAAAAAAAAAAGATTAATTAGAAAAGAGTGAGGACTACAATCTAGTTAGAAAGGAGCAATAGAAAGCTGAGAAAGCAGGTGCGATGACAGATACATAGGTGGAGAGAAAGGGAAGGTTATACAGGGGAGGGGAGAGAGCTAGAGTTCAGTCGTTAGTTGATGAGTATTGACTTTGCATTTAAATTTCTGGAGGTTGTAGCCGTCAGGAAAGCAAGAATATGGGAGCGAATTCCACAGGCGGGAAGTGCGAGAGAAGAAGCTGCAGGAGTAGGATTGTCGTCTGCATTTGGCTAACCTGACTGTGAATGGGTTTCAGTTGCCAGTCTGGTTGCACGATTAAACACCTGTTGAGGAGGCACCACTGACTTAAGTTCGTCCGAGCAGAAACCATGAAAGTATTTATAGAACAGACAAAGGGAGGACACCTTTCGACGGTGGGGAAGTGGCTGCAGTCGAGCCGCCAGATCAGTACCTATCACATTACAGACTCTCCTTTGGAGCCTGTCAAAAACACTGAGAAGAAAGGCAGGGGCACCTGACCATAAATGGCAGCAGTACTCATGCACGGACGGATGGTTGATTTGTATATATGCAGGATGGATTCAGGCGGAAAAAACATCCTGGATCGACATAGTGACCCAACCTTCTTAGCAGTAGATTTTGCTATGGATTCAATATAGTGGTTCCATTTGAGGTCTGAGGACAGGGTAAGTCCGAGGAGGCGTAGTGTATTGCTCTCCGGGAGAATCGCTTGGTCCATGCTTATGGGAGGCAGGAGAGGTTGCCTGTAATGTTTGACAGACAACAGATTGGCCTTAGACGAATTGAAGTTGACAAGCCACTTCTTGTCCCAGTTCACCACAGAGTGTAGATCCCGCTCAATGTCAGCAGCGAGATTATGTCTGTCCGCCACGAGAGGTTTCTTACTGGTGCGGGAGTATATTGTAGTGTCATCTACGTAGATGCCTACTTGGGACTTGATCTCATCTGGGAGGTTGTTGATGAAAATAAGGAAGAGCGTCAGGCCCAGGATAGAGTCCTGAGGGACACCAGCATTTGTGCTGTGGGATGAAGAGGCACGCCCATTCAAAACAACCTTCATTTTGCGGTTATTTAAAAAAGATTGGATTAGGTCAAGCAGGCAACCGGTTATACCGTAACCCCGTAGTTTGCATAGGAGGCCAGAGTGCCAAACCCTGTCGAAAGCCTTGGAGATGTCCAGAGCAACCACGCGAGCCTCGTCAGACTCATCAAGGGCCTGTAGCATGTACTCCGTTACGGTTGTTAGAAGGTCGGCCATGGACCTGGCAAAGCGGAAGCCATATTGCCTGTCAGAGAAGTGTTTGTGGGCAGTGAGATGATGAACTATTTCAGCATTGATTATGGCCGCGAATACTTTCCCGAATATCGGTAGAAGACTGATAGGGCAATAGTTGGATGGGTCCGAGGGTTCACCACAATTCTTAAATATAGGAACGACTGAAGAGAACTTCCAGCATGCATGAAAGCAGGAAGCAGAAAGGCAGTAGTTAAACAGTTTAGAGAGGACAGGGGAAAGTTCAGGAGCACACCTCTTAAGGACTATCACCGGGATTCCATCGTCTCCACTCGCCTTATGGGGGTCGAGTTTTGAAATTACTCGGGATACTACTGTCGGAGTAATATATACGTCGTGCAGTTTGGCCTCAGTTCTAATAGGGAAGTCGGGTGGGTGTACTTCGGACGAGTCAAGTGTGGAGTTGGATGAGAATCTGCGAGCAAAGCACTCAGCTTTGTC
The DNA here is from genome assembly GCA_037127315.1 of Ascarosepion bandense. Lineage (NCBI taxonomy): Eukaryota > Metazoa > Mollusca > Cephalopoda > Sepiida > Sepiidae > Ascarosepion > Ascarosepion bandense. Next base: position 3,229,552 of record JBBBDQ010000891.1, on the reverse strand, counting down.
CGCAGATGACGTGAGAACCTCAAATTCATGGATTAAAGGAGGTATTGAGGATTTCCTATTGTTGAGCACTCGTTTGCAAATCCTCCAATAGTCATTGGAGCCGAACTTGCGGTCAGCTATGCGCTGTCGCATTCTCGCAGCAAACAACCGTTTGGCGTCATTTAGGGTTCTCTTGCACTCATTGCGAGCAGATATGAACAGGCGCCTATTGTAATCAGATGACTGTCTCTGGAATAGACGGAAGTAATGGTTCCTGTGGGCAATGGCGGCTGAGCAGGCCGGAGAGAACCACGGAGAAGAATGAGGTTTTAAGCAATACTTCCTGGTGGGTATGAAGGCATCAATGCCAGCTTTCACCCATGACGAGAACACAGAGGCACAGTTATCAACTGATAGGTCAAACACTTTTCCCCAAGGAACGTCGCAGAGGAAATCGCGGAAGACATCCCAGTCAGCTTCAGAGGAAAGTGATGGGAAAGAGTGGTTTGGGGGTTACATAGGGGAAAGTGATGGGAAGGAATGGTTAGGGGATTCCATAGGGGAAAGTGATGGGAAAGAGTGCTTAAGGGGTTACATAGGGGAATGTGATGGGAAATAGTGGTTTGGGGGTTACATAGAGGGAAGTGATGGGAAATAGTGGTTTGGGGGTTACATAGGGGAAAGTGATTGGAAGGAATGGTTAGGGGATTACATAGGGGAAAGTGATGGGAAAGAGTGGTTAGAGGGTTACATAGGGGAAAGTGATGAGAAAGAGTGGTTAAGGGGTTACATAGGGGAAAGTGATGGGAAAGAGTGGTTAGGGGGTTACATAGGGGAAAGTGATGGGTAAAGAGTGGTTAGGGGGTTACATAAGAGGAATTGATGGGAAAGAGTGATTTGGGGTTTACATAGGGGAAAGTGATGGGAAAGAGTGGATAGGTAGTTACATAGGAGAACGTGATGGGAAATAGTGGTTAAGGGGTTACATAGGGGAAAGTGATGGGAAAGAGTGGTTAGGGGGTTACATAAGGGGAAGTGATGGGAAAGAGTGATTTGGGGTTTACATAGGGGAAAGTGATGGGAAAGAGTGGATAGGTAGTTACATAGGAGAACGTGATGGGAAATAGTGGTTAAGGGGTTACATAGGGGAAAGTGATGGGTAAAGAGTGGTTAGGGGGTTACATAAGGGGAAGTGATGGGAAAGAGTGATTTGGGGTTTACATAGGGGAAAGTGATGGGAAAGAGTGGATAGGTAGTTACATAGGAGAACGTGATGGGAAATAGTGGTTAAGGGGTTACATAGGTGAAAGTGATGGGAAAGAGTGGTTAGGGGGTTACATAGGGGAAAGTGATGGGAAAGAGTGGTTAGGGGGTTACATAGGGGGAAGTGATGGGAAGTGATGGGAAAGAGTGATTTGGGGGTTACATAGGGGAAAGTGATTGGAAGAAATGGTTAGGGATTACATAGAGGAAAGTGATGGGAATCAGTTTAACAGCTTATTAGGAATCATAGGGAACACACCTGTCATTCTGTTCATTCCCCAGGGCCGGGAAGTACCCCTCCTATTTAAGGGTCGAAAGATCGTAGATTCTGAATTTTTTTTTCGACATGTGCATCTTAAGATGTTTGTCGAAATTACAGTCGTTTATAATAAAACATTCTGTAAACACTGTTGATGTCACACAGTTGTGTCTGACACGATACCTGTGTCCACTGAGTCTTTTAGTTAATCTTTCTGTTGTACAGCCAACATAAATCAGATTTTGAATTAGCCACGTTTTAGTTGCATGGCGGCGTTTCATTTATTTTGACGTGTTGATTACCATTACAGCCGTTTCTTGTTTTCCTGACAAGACAAAGACTTATACTTTTTTTATAGATTTATATATTTTATTTATATATTTATATATGTACGTGAAAAAAATCTTTAAATATATCTTGAAAAAGACAGACATTCTGTTGAGATATTGTTTAACATTGTCAAACACTTTTTTTCTTTTTTTTATCTTTTCTTAAATTCTATTCTTCTTTTAAATGCTATTATTATTTAAAAAATCCTTTTGACTTGTGGTTCTTTTATAATCATATACCGGGTTATAAACAATGATTTAGAGTAAGATTAATGTGCTATTTTATTTATTGTTGCCACTTAATTCAACAAAGAAAACACGTTACACAGAATTAAGTCCACTTTGTCTTTCATTTGGCTAATGTTTACCTCTATCTTCTGCAGGAATTTTAAAAATTTTCTCATTTTTTAAAAATAAATAATAATTTTCATACGTATGACGTTACTCAGTAGGAATATTAAGTTCAGTCAGTTAAGTGCCATACGTGATACACGCTTTGGGTGATGATGTCTCGAAAGAGACATGACTGACTGGGCTGAAGATTATCCCGCAGTAGGTTGCCATTGCTTTCTGCGGTAGACTGGTTGCCAGCCAAGGCTAAAGAATCCAATCTATCCTATTATTTAACCCATAACTGGATGAAAGAGACGGAATAATACCTTTCAAAAGGGTATTTGTGTTTAAGTGAATGCAAGAAATTCAATAGGAATTCGAATTCGACTCCTCGATTTGTCGTTCCGAGCCGATATCCAATGCACCACAACGCAAATCCAAACAGAATTGTTATGGCAAGTATGGTTAAGTTACGTAACTGATAAAAATAGATCACAATATTTATTTTTTATATTATGAAATGAATAAATGTGTGTGTGTGTGTTTGTGTGTGTGTGTGTGTGTGTGTGTGTGTGTGTGTGTGTGTGTGTGTGTTATATGAGGGGGTGTTGAAATGTCAGCACCCACAAGAAACTCTTCACTGTTAGTTTATCTTTCCTGCAGGGATAGAGTTCAAAATTAGGGAGGACTTATTTTCTACCCTTTTGCGACAGACCCTACGTTGGACGCCGATCAGTATTCTGTCACTATTTAAGGGCAAATGTTAAGATGAGATTCACTATTCAGTTCCACCAGTTCAGACCTTTACAGCTAAGACTCGCTTTGGTCCAGGCCACAGAATCGAATCATCCACATTTCTCCCATATTCCACCTGTACGGAGAAATGGTCCACAGAAACAGCTTACCCAAGAAATGCCACTTTGTATAGAACAGACATTCATACATAGGGGGCACCAGTGATCTAAGTTCATTGGAGCAGAAGCCGTGAAAGTATTTATAGAAGAGGCACAGGGAAGCCACGTCACGCCGGTGAGATAGCGACTGAAACCGAGCTGTCAAGTCGGTATTGATCACATTACAGATTCTCCGTTGGATTTTTTTCAAAACCCCGAGGTAATTAGCAGGGGTACCCGACCAGAGGTGGCACCAGCATTCAATACACTGGCTGATGGTAGATTTGTGTATATTTTTTTAAAATTAGATGGTGTGTTCCTAATTTTTTTTTTTTATTGTTTTACTTTAATTTGTTAAGAATAGTTTCTTGTAATATTTTTTTAATCTAGCTTTATTGCGTTCACAACAAATTTTTCTCATTGTAATTGTTATATTTCTATGTCATGTTCTGTCAAATCTTTTGCTGACATATGCCAAGTGAGCCTACCAGAAAGGATTATGGTTGTACATCTTATATCAGATTATTTTTAGCGATATACTATCTGAATAGAAAAGTTTTATATCGCATGAACATGATGTAATTCTTGAATTTGAAATTGTTGTACTCCCATCTGAATGTGGCTTTTAACGTGTTGTCCAAATAAAAATTCATTTTAGTTTATATATTCCTAAATGGTAAGTGTTTTGTTAAATATTGGTTGTTTAATGTGAATAGCTTCCAAAATCTGTAAAACATTTTTTCCAGTTTATTTACTAAGTATTATTGCATTATCATCATCTCTTATGAAGCATTGTCTTGACTTGAGTGTTTTTACTCTTTCGATTTGTCAACATATAAAAATTATAAAAATGAACGCATCGATAAACATGATTGATCTTGATGGCCATTAGATCGAATAAAATCTGACTGTAAATGTGTATCCGATTGTTTGATCAAGAATTGTATCCTGATTTTGCTTTTTCACTCTTTGGAAGTTAAGTGACACTTGTGGTACGAGTTGTGTGACAAGGCGAAGAAAAATCGATGTTGCCCAAATTCTGAGGAAGACTGATGCTCATGCTAAAACCATATACATACCACACACACACACACACACACACACACACACACACACACACACACATATATATATATATATATATATAATGGTGTGTGTGTCTGTGTGTGTATAGTTAGATATGAACAGATTGCAGCAGCTAGCTAGCGAGATAAATCGATAGACTTAGTCTGAGACAGAGATGAGCAGACTGCGATAAATAGATTGACAGGGTCTGTTTGAGATAGATTAAGCAATCAGACCAAGTTTAACACACACACACACACACACACACACACACACACACACATATATATACATATGTGTGTGTGCGCGTGTGCGTGTGTGTGTATCCGAGTGAATACAGAACGAAGAAAGAATTCTTACAACGTCCAAAACATTAATTTAAAACAGTGCTCGATATATGATACATAGAGCTGTGAATATTCATTATCTTAGATAATATATATATATATATATATATATATATATAGTAGTGGTTGTCACAATGGTTTATAAAAGCATATTATCACTACACAAAAATCTTCGCGTTTCGGAGCTACGTTTGCTCCTCATCTGGTGATAAGTTGAAATGAAAAATAAGTGGTGAAAACGATTTATCTTTGGTAATATGATATGAAAGTGAATGTGGTGGGAGTTTAGTAAGATTTAGCTGGCAGTTTTTTTAGCCATAGTGATACAGTCTTGGGTTAGGAAAGGGGTGCGGTGTAGCTTATTTTTGGACAGGTCACTTTTTAGTTTCGTCTGGGTAATTCTTATACTGGGATGTAATGTTTTTAAGAATAAATTTTCGTTTTGGGAAAACTTTTTTAATGCCGAATGTACTGTCATAATTAACCATTTCTGACTACCAATCAGTTAAGTGTCATACGTAATATATTGATTTTCTAAGCGTAGTTTAATGTGGCACAAAGCTTGAAGTATAGAGTACCCAGTGAGAATAGAACTCATTAGTCAGTTGTAATAAATTCTAGCGAGACAGGTTTGTTAACCATCACACCACATCGAGGTGCCCTACCACGCTTGGGCCATTGTGTCACTTTCAAGCCATGACTGACTAGGTAGAATATTTTCCCGCAGTAGGTTGCTATTTCTTTCTGAGGTAGAATGGTTACCAATTAAGGCTATAGAACCAAATGAGTCCTGTTATTCAACACATTGCTGGAGGGAGAAGAGATGGATTGATACCTTTCCCAAGTTTGTTTGCGCATAAGGGAATGCAACGAATTCAACTGGAATTCGAACTCAGGTTTCTAATTTCCCATTCTGAGTTGATATCCATTGCGTCACAATACACAAATATGCCATAACGGATGATTAAAAAATGCATACAACAATGTTCAATGCAAAAGGCAAGGGATTGAAAAGGTTTGACAATAAATCTGAGCTCGTGGGAAAAAAAGTTTATGATGTGCCTGTGGTGAAATCATCGGAGTGTGATTCATTTCAGTCAGTTAAGTGCCATACGAGATATAAGCTTGTGTGCGGGTTTTTATAACCTTAAGAAATTTTGTGAACAATTATTTGTCCTCTGTAGAAAGAGGTAAAAGAGCATTGTCACGACACGGCAATTGAAAACAGGACAACACCAAACTAGAGTGGTAAAAATGAATGACTTTATAACAGAAAGAGGAAGATATACAGGAAAGATACAAAATAGGGGTTAAAAATGGGTGCAAAATAAAAACAGTGGTTTTTGCGAAGACTTAACTGGAAGCAGTATTGTTCATTCTGTTAACAGTTCTTCTCATTTTTTGTTTCGATGTCAGAATATATTCGTCTTTAGGTTGAAGAGATTTTCAGTTTTCGGATGCTTTGAAGCAACTGTTGGAACATCTTCGATCCTATATTGTCTTCTTGGCCGCTCCATTTTTAGACACCATTTGGCTGCTGTCTGAGTTTTACGAAGCTAAATTTGTCGTGTAGGCTCGTCGGTGTCACAGGAAAAAAGAAACCGGAATAAGCTGCTTTCCGCCCAAATCAGGAGCCGGTAACAAAGACCCCTACATAGGGAGACAATTCATTCATCTATAAAATATTTCCAATACTTGGTCTATCATGTCTCGAAAGAGACATGACTGACTGGGCAGAAGATTTTTCTTGAAACAGATTGCCATTACTTTCTGCGGTAGAATGGTTGCCAACCAAGATTATAGAACCCAATCTGTCCTGTTATTTAACCCATAACTGGAGGGAAGAGACGGGTTATTACCTTTCCCAAGGGTATTTGCGAGTAAGTGAATGCAACGAATTCAACTGGAATTTGAACTCGACCTTCTGATTTCTCTTTCCATTGCGCCACCACACACATCCGTATTATGGTATCTATTTTTTGCTTTTATTAATTATGATCTAATAAATGACCTAACAAATCTTTTTTATTTAGCAACCTGTTTTGTAATCTCTAATAATTTTTTAATCAGTAATTACTTATTGGATACTGTAAATAATTGCATATTTTGCTTGTGGTAATTCATAATCAGAATTCTGGTTTGAATATATTTTGTATTCAATGTATCTAACACAAGATATCAACTTTATTTGAATTTATTCTTGAAGTATTAATTTTTATAAAATCAGTTTATAAACACAAATCAATGGATATTAGACATTTCTGTGCATTTTTTCAGATGTTTTTTTTTAAATGCTCAGAAATTGGTAAAAGCTACGGATCTAATTATTGATGACAGTACTTATTACATCAAACCTTAGATTTTACACTGCGTTCAATGCTGATTTTCTACAAAAAGGAAAAGTATCAACCTAACTTGCAAGAATTAAATAAATGTAATTGTACTTTAAAAAAAAGAAAAAAGAATAACGTTGATAAACAACAACAGAAATTCAATCTAATACATGACTTCTGCGCCCACTGATGACTAAATTTTTTCAGGGATTATTATTTATGACAAGAATTAATGATAATTCTCATTGTCGTAAAGAAAGAAAAACGTCTTCGAGGTTATGAAAGTTATTCGGTAAATTTTTCAACCATTTTTTTCTTGTTTGCAAACATTGATTTGAAAAGAAGGAAAGGAACGAATAAGAGAATTTTTGTTAAAACTCCGTAAATTTCAGTTCTCACATTAACACATTAATAAAGTACCATCAAATAATTATCAATGGTTGTACGGGTAAATTGGTGGCAGAAAATAAGGAAGCATATGTAAAAAGAAAAGCTTGTTTAAAAGCAAAGAAAGCGAGGATCGATGAAACAAGATAGAAAACAAAAAAAAAGCTCTTTATCACGTGATATAATGTGAAAAATAGAGCAAATTTAAAATAAGAATGTATTAAATATGAGACCTATATGCAAAAAAGATAAAACAACTGGAGTAAGAAAAGAAGGAAAGAAAGAAAAAAAGAAGAGAAAGGCTCAAAAAAAAAGAAAGAAAGAAGAGAAAGGATTGAAAAGAAAGAAAGAAAGAAAGAAAAAAAGAAAGAAAAAAGAAAGAAAGAAGAGAAAGTCCCGAAAAGAATGAAAGAAAGAAAAAAAGACTCGAAAAGAAAGAAAGAATCAAAGAAACAAAGAAAGAAACAAAGAAAGAAAGAAACAAAGAAGGAAACAAAGAAGAGAAAGATCCGAAAAGAAAGAAAGAAAGAAAAAAGAAAGAAGAGAAAGGCTCGAAAAGAAAAAAAGAAAGAAAGAAGAGAAATGCTCGAAAAGAAAGAAAGAAAGAAAGAAAGAAGAGAAAAGCCCGAAAAGAAAGAAAGAAAGAAAAAAGAAAGAAGAGAAAGGCTCGAAAGGAAAGAAAGAAAGAATGTAACAATATTTAGCGGAACGGAGGTAATTAATTTTATTAATTAATTATTAACTATGATTGGAAAGTTTTTTTAAACAGAAGAAATTACTATTATAGATCAGAAGAAAACGTACTAAAAGATTTTTTATTCTCCGAATATGAGCGAAGGAAAAAGAAACAAAAGGCAACAAGTTTTGATATCCTTGTTGTTATTCTAAATCTGAGAAGGAGAGAGAGAAAGAAGAGAAAGAAAAGAGAAATAATTTTGTTTCTATTTTCGTAGTTAGATAAAATACGGAACAATAGACATTGGAATTTAAAAGAACCAAGCCCACCCATAAAAGGTAACAAGTTTTTTTTTCTCTGTTGTTATTCTAAACCTGAAAGGAAAAGAGAGAGAAAGAAGAGAAAGAAAAGAGAAATAAATTCAATTTTTATTTTCGCTGGACATTAGTAATTTGATTGAATATAAAATCCAGATGGCCTTAGAAGAAATTTAGAAGAATCAGACAGCTGCCAAGGTGATAACAAAGGAAATAGAGAATTACCTGGCTAGCTTGACATTAGGAGAAAGAGCAGATAAAATATTTTCTGTCATCAAGGGAAGGCTCTGAAAATATCTGTAACTCAAAAATACAGATACTGGAAACGCAGATGCGGAAATTCTTATCTAAGTGACAATGTAAACAGATACGTCTGTCTGTTTGTCTGGTTGTTTCAGGCGGAAAAAAACAGGAAAGGACATTAACTTGGCAATAAATACTAAAAATAGTATGGAATACATCATTTTTTTTAAACACTGGGGTGGCCTAATATTTATGGCCAGTAGTGTATCATCCAACGCTTTCAGAATCCTCTGCACTGGACCGAAACGCTGAAATATTTTCATTGGATCTTTTGGTCTTAATACCAATCAGTACAGCATGCCGTTTCCGTTTATTGGCGGAGTTAATTACGCAACGGTGTGCTTTTTTTATAATCCTTTCATCCCAAGCAAGGCAGTACTGCCACTGGTGCGCAGGGGGTTACATAAGATGTCTTTATGTTAACGTCCGTGTAACCTCTCTGACGATGGCTCATATGAGCCGAAAGCTTAGAACAAGCATAATAAAAAACATATCCAAATGTTGAACAATTTTTGTCATTATTTTCATCTGAAATTAAAGCTAAAATACGATGTTTGGAACGACTAATGATTAAACATAATAGACATTCATTATCTGCTATATTTAACAATATATGCTTAGAATATATATATATATATATATATATATATATATATATATATATATAAAAGAGCACAATTGGCATTACCACCTGATGAGACAGATATGGTTAAAACCTGAGTAGCAAGTAAGTGGCGAACATTTCGTTTTTTAATGACCGTCTGCTGGTCTTATCAGTACCTCTTTTGCTGATATATATATATATATATATATATATATATATATATATATATATATATATCAGTTTTGCATAGAGCCCTGCACGCACACCATTAATAGTCTATATAAAGTTACCCCAACCGGGTTTGTGCAAGCAAAAGAAGCACTTTATTCGATCCTTTGTTTATTTGGATGTTTGTGAGTAATTTTTTTTTGTTTTTGTTTTTACTCCTTTAGAATGTTTATCATTCTTTTATTTGGGAATTATTTTACTAATAAATTTTTTTGAATCATGTTCCAAAGTTTTCTCTCCTTATTTTTAATTTTGCTAACAGTCTCCTTCTGATGAAGTGCTGGTACAAAAGAATTCCTTTAGATAAAAGGAAAAAAAGAAAATAAGAAAATGCCTTCGTGCCTTTTCAAATCGATGTATATGCTCTGTAGTATCAAGTCGTTATGAGTGGTTACATACTGTCAAAAATGAGGGAAATATACTATATAGATACACCGTCTAAAATGAGGTTAACATATATATTGATGTACATACTACTGAGTAAACTTCTATTAAGACTTAAGAAAAATTATCCATACCACCAGAGCATGTCAAGAAGGAAATATATATATATATTCAGAACTTGAATAAGTTCCCGATAATTTTTCATGAAAAGTAATGTTTTCTTTGTAAGAAACACGTCACTAAAAGTATTGTTCATCGCTAGCCACAACTTTTTCCCATGCTTCTGGCATTAAATTTAAATTCCACGTCGAAAAACGATGCGTCATTTCAAGCTAACCACAAATCGACCCATTTTTTTGCGGGGGGGGGGCACCTTCATAAGAATGAAAGTGCTACTCAGCCAGGCCATACAAAAATCCAACATGTTTAACGCTATGAAAAACAAACTTATTTATACTTCGGCGAAATGATACACACACCGAATCGCTTACAATACTTCCTTATAGATTCGTTAATATCTGAAACTACACGTACGCAGTCCTGGAAGTGAATTCTGTTGAAAACAGCGAGAATCTATTCAAGATCCTCATTAAATTGGTGTTGCGTTTATTTTCGCATGAATACATTAATAACAGGCTTGTATCCGTTTTCTCTCAGCTTTAGTTTAAATAGTAGGGTAGACGGTTGTCTCTAGCCTTGTGTGCCTAACAGAAGGGAAGATTTGGATATTTTAGTAGATACACGAAGCAAGCATGAAGCATGTAGCATTACTGTCGCTATTCGATATTAATCGCAGCGTTCACTCTTATATATATATATATATATATATATATATATATATATATATATATATATATATTCAGAACTTGAATAAGTTCCCGATGATTTTGAGGCTAACTACGAGTGTAACCATTTTTTGGCATCTTCAAAAGAATGGAAGTGTTGCTCAGTCAGGCAACGTGCCATTGATTGGAACAAGTGTTAATCCGACAGGAGCAATGCCTGGTGACTGCTACGGGTGCGGTAGGAGTTAAGCGTTTCCAAGTAGTTTCACGCCCGTTTTGCAACATATAGCCTAGCGGTGTCATGCTGCAAAATAACTTTGTCGTGTCTCTACTTCCTCAATACTTGACTCAAACGCATCATATGTAGTCGATAGCGATGATGGTTTTCGTCGGTCTCGTCAGCTTATAAACTACACCAAGTATATCTCACCAAATGCACAGCAAAAAATTCGAACCATGGATATTCGTCTTTGCCACCGGTGTGGATGCATGGTCAGGCTTACCCCACGACCTTCTATACTTATCGTAGTATATGCACTTTTCATCGCCAGTAACGTTCCTTTTTTTCTGTTGAAGCAACTGTTCACATGTGACAAGACGCCGTTCGACGTCTTTCGATTTCAACTCGTACGGCACCCAATGTCTTTACTTTTGAATCATTTCTAATGTTTTCAAACGTTTCGAAACTGTTGCGGATCAATTTCTAAAGATTCATCAAATTTGGCCTGCACCTGACATGAATCTTCATGAAGTATTGCCTCCAATTTTTCGTCTTCAAGAAACTTTTTTCGTGCGCCAGAGTGTTCTTCAACATCAAATTCTTTATTTTTGAAGCGTCTAAACCAATATCTGCCTGTGGTTTTCGATAAAGCATGGTCGCTGTAAGTCTGGATAAGAATTCTGTGTGCTTTAGTGGCATATTTCTTTTGAATAAAGTAGTGCAGTAAAGGTTCCCGAAAATAAACTTTCTTTGGCACCAAATCCGACATGTTTAACGCTATGATAACACAGTTGTTTACACTTCGGTGAAAAGATAACACTGAATTTCAAGTTTGCTTATAATACTTATTTACAGTTACGCTATCTTCTAAAACTATATGCACGCAATTCCGGGAACGCTATCTGTTGGTAAACAGCGAGAACTTATTAAAAGTCCTAATAATACATACTTTATAGACCAACGAGCACGGTTTTATTAACACCAGAAACATCTACATATGTCATGGAATTGCGTGTATATCCATATGGATATTTATTTATATCCATATCTATCTATCTATCTATCTATCTATCTAGCTAGCTAGCTAGCTAGCTAGCTAGCTAGCTAGCGAGAGAGCGAGTTAAAGAGAGAGATTTAAAGAAAGAGGGTTAGAGAAGGAATGAGAGAGAGCGGGCTGCAACAGTAGTTACGCTGTAAGGTTGATATGCTATTATTGATATGTTTGTTGCAAAAGTATGTATACAGTAAAGTAAATTTAGATGCTATTGATTTGCTTGTATAATCAGTGCCATATATATATATATATGCGAAAACGCCAAATCCTGCTATCGGTTAACGCGCACATATATAAATCACACACACACACACACACACACACACACACACACACACACACACACACACACTACAATTAACTGCAGCAGTAACAGCGAATGATGACCATACGATGAAAGGCACGGACCACGAGCGGACGTGAAATTAAGCTCTCCTATCATTCTGAAGATAAGATTTTGATCTGGAAATATTAATGAATAAAAAATAGGTAATGCCCAACACCTTCATTGCTTTCCTTTATTTTAATAAACGCATTGTGATAGCCTTCAAAACATATTCATACACCTAATATACACAATGCTTCAAGTCAGTTACAAACCTTACCTATATATATATATATATATATATATATATAGTGTTTAATTGTGATAATGTTTATCGCCAAAGTTGTTTATTCTGTAATTTTACTGATAAAATGTATTTTGGCAGTTTTTTTATATCGTAAAGTGCACGATATCGGATTGGAGATAGATCATTGATAAATACAACGAGTTTGTCTCTTTAACAGAGCAGCTTCATACCGACTTCAAAGTTACGTGAGGAGTGTCATAATGTTCTTGCTTGTTTGGGCTATCTGCAAATAGCCCTGTTATATATATATACCTATTTCGGAATTCACCCTGGTCGGATTGAGCCGGCTTCCTCCTAAGCGATGGAGAAATATTCGTTGGGATTTGTTTAAGGGCAGGGTCCCAAGTCCTACCCTGTATAGACTTCAGGCATTTTAATTATCCCAATACCTGCTGCAGTAGGCCGCTTGTCAGCCAAGGCTCTAGAACTCAATCTGTCCTGTTATTTAACCCATAACTGGAGGGAAGAGACGGATTAATACCTTTCCCAAGGGTATTAACGCGTTAGTGAATGCAGAGCATTCAACTGGAATTCGAGATCAGCTCCCCCTTTTCTCTTTCCGTGCCGATATCCACTGCACCACAAGAAACGCATGCAGCAACTGGTATTCTCAAGCGGTCACCAATCCAAGTACTGACCAGGCTAAACGATGCTTAACTTAGATGATCGGACGAGAACCGGTGTTTTCAACATGATATGGCCGTAAACACACACACACACACACACACAGACACGTGTGTGTGTGTGTGTGTGTGTGTGTGTGTGTGTGTGTGCATTTGTTCCCGTGCGCATGTGAATTAGACAAAGACAGATATTTGTGTGTGCTCTATTTTATTTTACTAATGGTTTATATATTCTGCATACTTGTAAAATCATCTTCGGAAACAGCTTATGAAAATTAAGGAGTTTCTTTTTAGGAATTTCAACCCAAAATTTAGTAATGTCCCCTTCCTCCCGCAGACTATGGCGCTTGTAACTTACAATGTTTGATTTGAATTACAGTAGGTATGTGCTTGACCAGGGAAGTTAATTCAACGACGCCAGACAATGACTCAGATAAGAGGTAGCGGGTACACCTATCGAGCAGGTGATTCTTCGAAGCAATTTTCGCTCCCACTAAAACTGACAGACACTTTCGACCCCGAAAAACGACAGCGAAAAGAACAAGTGGTCCTTGGCGCAAAGTTCGTATGAAAATTACACGCTAGCAATTTCCTGGCTCCTGTAATGGAATGGGGACTTCTGCAGAGTTAATTTCTGGTTTGCATTGGGAGATGGATATCGGGGGCTCAGAAGTGCGCGAAAAATTCTGAAAAGACCAGTTTAAATACTTTGCTGGTTGGACAATGGATGTGCGTTGTGGTGCAATGAATATCGGCTCGGAACGAGAAATCGGAGAGCCGAGTTCAAATTCCAGTTGAATTCATTGCATTCACTTACGCGTAAATACCCTTGGGAAAGGTATTAATCCGTCTCTTCCTTCCGGTTATGGGTTAAATAAAAGGACAGATTGGGTTCTATAGCCTTGGTCGGCAACCAGTCTACCGCAGAAAGCAATGACAAACTACTGCGGGATAATCTCCTGCCCAGTCAGTCATGTCTCTTTCGAGACATGATCGCTTAAGCGTGTTTCACGTACGGCACTTAACTGACTGACTGGTTGGACAATGAATAGAAACTAAGATATGTGAAATGATGGGAGAACAGAAGAGGCAAGTCGAGATATTATTTGTTCCCTGAGATGCTGTTTGAAATGAGGAAATAAATTAAAAAACTGCTCGTGTTTCACCGATTAAATCGTACGGTTTGCGGCTAGAAAAGTTGGCTTACTATGTCATAGAAGACAATTTTCTCGTCAGAATCTGTCTTGAATAAGTCTTACATTCGGGCAGTGAATGCTAATCTCATATCTGGTGTTATTTTTCTTCGTTATTGCTAAAGATTGACAAAATCCAAAGAATATGCAATGTTATGGGAAATGGTCTGGCATCTCGAATTTAACAACTTTTCCACTGCCGTAACGTAGTTTTTTTTTCGTATATGGTATTCTCAACATCCTTCTGGAGGACCAGATTTCTGTTGCCTCAATTATCTTTTTCATGGGATGAGATTGTCCAGAATTAATTGCCATATAGCAGAATTGATATTGCATAACAGTTCAGTGCTCTCTTCTTTCAGTGCCTTCTTTCTTTCTTTTTAATGAAATTTTCCTGTTTCTTAATATTTTTTATTAGCTTTTGGAAGGTGTCTTCCGCTATAGCAATAAATCTTCGGATTTCACTGTCGCATTTTGCGTTCTCTGTTAAAACACTTTCTAGATATTTTAATTTGTGGACTTGCATTATTTTGAATTTTTTTAAATTATTTTTAATGCTTGCCTAATATTAGTCAGTTAAGAGGCATACATGGTAGGGCGATCATATCTCGAAAGAGACATGATTAATCATGTATGATCGTCCTACCGTGTATGGCAGAAAATTTTCCCTCGGTAGATTTACATTACTTTCTACGATTGACAACAAAGGCTATAGAACCTAATTGTCCTGCTATTTAACCCACAGCTAAAGAAAGAAGAGAGGATTAATATGTTTTTCAAGGGTATTTGCGAGTAAGTAAATGCAATGAATTCAACAAGAATTCGAACTTGATTCTCCTATTTCTCGTTCCGACCATGGCCGTATCTGACTACCGGGCACACCGGGCACGGGTCCGGGCCGATCCGTGCAATCATAGTGAAAATCCGGGCAACGAAAAATATCTTCATCAGAAATCAAACTAAACAATTCACGAAGAAAGAAAGAAAGAAAGAAAAACGAAGAAAACATCCAAATGAACACATTAGAAATCTGTTTATTTATTAATTTTGGGAGAAAAGACTAGTTATACTCAGAAAGTCCGAACCCGATTTCCTGCTTTCGTTCACGTTCTGTGCCTAATTTCCATTGGAATAGCCGAAAAAATCCGCAAAAATCATAGTTTCTGAAAACGGATGACACTGATGACGTCATCACATTGTCAACTAATAAATCCGGGCAATTTTCTCTTTTTAGCATCAGCTACGGCCCTGTATATATATGTGTGTGAAATGATTTGTATGAACATTATTTTTGATCGATACTCATATTTAAGTAGATATTCTGTTTTTTAATTAAACAGTATTATATATTCATATCTACTGGCCTGATTATTTACTATAAATTTTTATGACGAAAATGTGTGTCATTCAAACAAATAATTTCAAATTGTCGGTTGTTTATAACCAAGTTTCGTTAATCTTTGTTAATTTCCGTAATATATATTCCGACCCGATATCCCCTGCACTACAACTCACATTCTATAATGCCTAATGTAAGAAAATAGAAGTCCAGTTTGTCAGTAAAAGGATCAGTTCATCTTGCAAATTACAAATCAGAGAAACCAAAATCATATAAGTAGTAAATTTTGGATAACTAGGAAAAATTTTAACAGATCTGAAAATCTGACACCGAAATCCAAAAGCAACAGGGACAAAAGAAAACGATATTTTTGTGTGCTGATGTAATCAGTTCACAAGTAGCCATCTACGCTGACGACACCACCATTTACTCCCATCTCAATTAGAAATATGCTGAGTCTGTCAAAGTAAACCTCGCTGCTGAAAACGACCTCCAGTCTCTAGGGCAACAAATGGCTCGTAAATTTTAATGCTTTTCAAACGAAGCTGCTCTCCTTTAACCACTATAGACAAACTCACCTGCTTCCGGTCAGTAAGGGCCATGCTTCTTCTTCTTCTTCTTCTTCTTTGTGCCCTGTCCCTTCAGGACGTAGGCGATCATGGCTCTCCACGTCTCCCTATCCCTTGTGGCTCTTAGTATGTTTGCTCCTGGAAACCCCCGTTCCGTCATCCACCTGATCAGACCCTGCAAATATGTTATCCGCTGCCTTCCTCTGTCTCTCCTTCCTTCTATCTGTCCAGTCAGTATCAGGTTCTCCAGGCTCTCCTTCCTCATTGCATGTCCCAGGAACTTCAGTTGTCTCTTCCTGATGCTCAGCATCAATTTCCTTTTTGTTGCCATTCTTTCTAACACCTCGTCGTTGCTTGTATGCTCAGTCCACGATATCCGCAGCATCCTTCTGTAGAACCACATTTCGGCCGCTTCCAGTTTTGTCCTCATTTTCGATGATATTGTCCAGCATCCATGCTAGTCTCCCAAAAAGCAATACACTGTGCCTACTCATCCTCACTCCCTCAGTCGACTTCAAGTGGAACGAATACATCGAATAAACAGCTACAGCTTCTGCTCGGAATGTTGGATCACAAATCGGGCCAAGTCGTCAGAATCCATCTTGCACATATAGAAATTTACCATTCGTCTCTGCAGTAAATCCTATTTCCATATCTGGTAGGGCGATCTGGCTAGTCATCTCGGGTTCTCGACAAAATTTCAAGGAAGATCTGCAGTGTAATCGATATCGATGAAGCTTGACTTCAGTCACTTTCTCACCATTGAGATGTGGCTTCTCTCTGTCTTTTCGACAAATATTTTCACGGCTTCTGCTCTGACGAGCTTATCTCCCTGATGTCTCCTTTACATAAATTTACTGGAACTACTAGATTGGCAAATAGGTCCCACCCTTTTACAGTTAAGTCAGTCAAATGGCTATACCACTCCTACTCATCAGTTTCTTTCCCTGCACTTTCCACCTCTGGAAATTCCTTCCGTATACTTGCTTCCCTGACAGCTACAACATCCAATAGTTTAAGTGCGTGCAACGTAAATTACCATCTTTTATCTCCTTGATTTCCATATTTCTCTTATTCTTTCCCCCGTCACCCCTTGTATCTTTTTCCTTCTTGCGTAACGCCCTGCGCAAGAGTATTCCAATCTTTTTCTTATCTTTTTTCGTAATATTCTCATTCTTTGTGCGAAGCCACTTCTGGTAGTCGTGAGTTATCTCTATTTAACCTAACATTCTAAGTTATTTGTTCACTACTACTGTAGGTTAAACTCACGACTACCAGAAGTGGCTTTGCACAAGAAATGAGAATAATATACCCCAGTGATCGTAATAAAGGGTTCAGTTCGAAATTTCTAGGACCTGAAGAAGGCTAGAACGTACAACGGCAAAAACGTTGTAAAAATGACAACAAAGGTGAGGACAACAGTCCGAATAATGTAAATAATGTAAGTGGAAAAATGTTAAGAGCGACAAGAGTCCATGATCGCCTACGTCCTGAAGGGACACGAAACATACACGCATACAATTAAGGTGTTACATAAATTATCCAGATGTCTGCTAGCCACAACGTTTTAGATAGACCAGGGACAACATTCAAGTATTTCTTGTTTGTTTAAATCTTAAGTAGAACATAATCTACGCAGACATGTTGATGATGAATTTTCTACTCTACTACCATTTTTCAACAGGCAAAATGTTGTGGGCTTCTTTCCATGGTATGTGTTCTGACAAGCTACAAGCATTAAACCCTCCAACCCTAACCTTTACAACTGGGACATACCATGCCATGTATACAAGTGTGAATCACGCTCATTCCGCTTGTTTTCGGAACGTAAAATCGGAGTGCCGAATTCGAATTCCAGTTGAATCCCTTGCATTCACTTACGCAAAAATACCCTTGGGAAAGGTAATAATTTGTCTCTTCCCTCCAGTTATAGGTTAAATAACAGGATAGATTGGGTTCTATAGCCTTGACTGACAGCCAGTCTACCGCAGAAAGTAATGGCCACCTACTGCGGGATAATCTTCTGCCCAGTCAGTCATGTCTATTTCGAGACATGATCGCCTAAGCTTGTATCACGTATGGCTGAGTGACTGACATACTATACCTGTGATAGAAAATTGTAGACCACATTCAAAAGGTAGGCCCCATACTATACTGGTACCGTTAATTTGGAACAAAACGAATAATGTCTTCTTAGAATCCTTCACGGATGTGCGTTTCGGTGTAGTGGATATCGATTCGGAATGACAAATCGTGTTACTGAGTTCGAATCCCAGTTGAATCCCTTGCGTTCACTTACGCAAAAATACCCTTGGGAAAGGTATTAATTTGTCTCTTCCATCCAGTTATGGGTTAAATAATGGGATAGATTGGGCTCTATAGCTTTGGTTGGCAACCAGTCTACCGCAGAAAGCAATGGCAACCTACTGCGGGATAACCTTCTGCCCAATCAGTCATGACTCTTTCGAGACATGATCGCCCAAACCGTGCATCACGTATAGCACTTAACTGAGAATCATTCACACTCTCTCTGATCACGTATACATACACTACCGGCCATAATTATTAGACCATCCCAGTTTAAAAAAAAAATATGTATTTCGTAGTTTTTTAGTATTTATTGCCAAGTAGATAATATAAATAAAAATAGAATGGTTCTTTTGTTATTATTATTTGCAAAATTTTACAAGGCAAGGAAGCAAAAATAAATTCGTCCAAATCACCCGAAATTTTCTTAATTCTTTCATTGATGAAACTGCAATATAGGTAATTAGTAAATATTTATAAATTCATTTGATGTACATGTGATTGTGCAGTATTAACAAAAGAACCATTTTATTTTAATTTACAGTTATTCACTTGGCAATAAATACTAAAAGGTAATATGAAAGACATCATTTTTTTAAAACACTGCGGTGGCCTAATAATTATGGCCGGTAATGTAGTCTCTTAGCGCAGTTTTTCTTTTCCGACCGCATTTTTCTTTACGTTTTGGACTGATGAATCCAGTTTGTTTCTTCGCTTTGATGACACGACTGACAGTTAAACGGCTGACACCAACAATATCTCTAACGCTTGCCAGTGTGTTCGTGCAGCGTTACAATTTTCGTACGTTTCTTTGGAGCAACGACTATCGCATACGATGGCAGTAGGACAACAAATCGACACTCAAGAAAACAGTGTCGGCGCGTGATAAAAATCTGATGTAATCACGGATGACGCAATATTTTTAAGGCCAAACAAATTCCATCACCCATCTATCTATCTATCTATCTATCTATCTATCTATCTATCTATCTATCCGCTTGTGAAATTAATTAAAACATAACAACTAATATCTTCCTAGGATCTTTCACACTTTCCCTGATCACGTATACGTCGTCTCTTGGCGTTGTTTTTCTTTTCCGACCGCATTTTCCTTTACATTTGGACTGATGGATCCAGTTTGTTTCTTCGCCTTGATGACACGACTGACAGTTGAAAGGCTGACACCAACAATATCTGCGATCTCTCTGTAAAGCTTGCCAGTGTGTTCATGCAGTGTTACAATTTTCGTATGTTTCTTTGGAGAAACATCCGTTCCAGACAATGGCCGTAGGACAACTAATCAATAGTCGAGACAATAAAAATATGATGCAATCACAGATGGTACAATATTTTTCAAGGTCAAACAAATTTCAACATACACTCCGAAAATAGCTTCATATGACTGCACATCACATTCGATAAAAAATATGCTTTTTATTCATTCATATCTATCTATCTGTTTTAATTTCAATTCCTTCGTATTTATTGACACATATATCTCAGTACATTCGTATCTATCTATCTATCTATCTATCTATCTATCTATCTATCTATCTATCTATCTATCTATCTGAATCTCTTCATATTTGTCTATTTAGCTAGCGAGCTAGCTATATCAGCTCCTTCATATATAGGTATATTTCTATATCAATTCATATCTATTTCTCTGTTTCTCTGTCTGTCTATTTATCTATCTCAACCTATCTATCTATCTATCTAGCTAGCTAGCTAGCTAGCTAGCTCAGTATATTCAAATCTATCAGCCTATGTTACTATCTTACTCTGTTTGTATCTACCAAGATATGTATCTCAGTCCATTCATATCTATCTATCTATCTATCTATCTATCTATCTATCTATCTATCCCATTGTGAAATTAATTAAAACAAAACAACTAATATCTTCCTAGGATCATTCACACTTTCCTGATCACGTATACGTCGTCTCTTGGCGTTGTTTTTCTTTTCCGACCGCATTTTCCTTTACATTTTGCACTGATGGATCCAGTTTGTTTCTTCGCCTTGATGACACGACTAACAGTTGAAAGGCTGGTACCAACAATATCTGGGATATCTCTGTAAAGCTTGCCAGTGTGTTCGTGCAGCGTTACAATTTTTGTATATTTCTTTGATGCAACGTATATCGCAGACAATAACCGTAGGAGAATTAATCGACAGTCAAGGCAATATTGTCTGGGTATGATAAAGATCATTTGAATGCAATCACAGATGACGTAATATTTTTTTTAGGTCAAACAAATTTCATCCTACACCCCGAAAATAGATTCATATTTCCGCACACCACTGCAAATGACCTCATCTGATGAAAAAAATAGAAATCGATCACAACCTGCAACACCAGTAGGTATAAAACTGATCGTATTTTTTTTCTTTTTAATAATATCACCCCAAGAAAGGCGGTAACGCCACTGATGCGCAGGGGGATACGTAAAATTGAAAAGATTGGAAAAGAGAAAGCCGGAAACCACATCCTAAACAGGGAACAAGGGATGAGCCTCTTCACCTGTTCAATAGACGTGGGTGGAGTGTGGACCGGTCGATAGTTTAGCCTATCTACTCCAATTGAAAAAAGAAAGAAAAAAAAAGAGTAAAAGATTGGAAAAAGAAAAGAGTGAAAAGATTGGAAAAGAGAAAGCTGGAAACCACATCCTAAACAGGGAACAAGGGATGAGATTCTTCACCTGTTCAAGAGACGTGGGAGGAGTGTGAACCGGGCGATAGTTTAGTCTATCTACTCCAATTGAAAAAAAAAAGAAAAGAGTGAAAAGATTGGAAAAGAGAAAGCTGGAAACCACATCCTAAACAGGGAACAAGGGATGAGATTCTTCACCTGTTCAAGAGACGTGGGAGGAGTGTGAACCGCGCGATAGTTTAGTCTATCTACTCAATTGAAAAAAAAAGAAAAGAGTGAAAAGATTGGAAAAGAGAAGGCCGGAAACCACATCCTAAACAGGGAACAAGGGATGAGATTCTTCACCTGTTCAATAGACGTGGGTGGAGTGTGGACCGGTCGATAGTTTAGCCTATCTACTCCAATTGAAAAAAGAAAGAAAAAAAAAAAGAGTAAAAGATTGGAAAAAGAAAAGAGTGAAAAGATTGGAAAAGAGAAAGCTGGAAACCACATCCTAAACAGGGAACAAGGGATGAGATTCTTCACCTGTTCAAGAGACGTGGGAGGAGTGTGAACCGGGCGATAGTTTAGTCTATCTACTCCAATTGAAAAAAAAAAAAGAAAAGAGTGAAAAGATTGGAAAAGAGAAAGCTGGAAACCACATCCTAAACAGGGAACAAGGGATGAGCCTCTTCACCTGTCCAATAGACGTGGGAGTAGTGTGAACCGGGCGATAGTTTAATCCATCGACTCCAATTGAAAAAAAAAAGAAAAGAGTGAAAAGATTGGAAAAGAGAAAGCCGGAAACCACATCCTAAACAGGGAACAAGGGATGAGCCTCTTCACCTGTTCAATAGACGTGGGAGGAGTGTGAACCGCGCGATAGTTTAGTCTATCTACTACAATTAAAAAAAAAGAAAAGAGTGAAAAGTTTGGAAAAGAGAAAGCTGGAAACCACATCCTAAACTGGGAAACAGGGGTGAGCCTCTTCACCTGTTCAATAGACGTGGGAGTAGTGTGAACCGGGCGATAGTTTAATCTATCGACTCCAATTGAAAAAAAAAAAAAGAAAAGAGTGAAAAGTTTGGAAAAGAGAAAGCTGGAAATCACATCCTAAACAGGGAACAAGTGATGAGCCTCTTCACCTGTCCAAGAGACGTGGGAGGAGTGTGAACCAGGCGATAGTTTAGTCTATCTATTCAAGTGAAAAAAAAATAAGGAAAAAGCAATTGTAAAAGAAAGAGAACTAAAGCAGTTGTTTCAATTAATTTTACCAAGAGTCTAAATCTATGAACTTCCCTTCTCCTTTCCTACATTCATACAATAACACGGTGTAACGTTGTACCTTGACTGGTTCTTGAGCCTCGAATTGGGTGAATATTAGCATTAGTATTAAAAATAAATAATAAAGTCATTTTTATGCTTGTTTATTTAAATCTTAAGTAGAATAGGATTCATACATAAATCTCTCTTCAATCTTTATAGAGTTTAAAGACATCTACGTGGACTTGTAGCCGAAGAAAGTTCCACTTACACGACTCCATTCCAAGAACTTGTGACTGACAAACAGACTTCTGGCAGCATGTTTTCACAATCACTACAGTCTTGATCTCTCCAAATCTTAGGTTAACCGTTATATTTCCTACATCATCACATGAACTACAATAGAAAAATCTATTAAAGTATTTACAAATATATTTATAGTAAAAATATCATCAATAAATTATCAATAAAGTTAAATGGAACATACACACAAATTTTATGTCATCCCACATCCATAAATAACAAATATATTGTTTCTTGTATTTAAATGAAAATCATTTTCACAGCTAACATCTAACATTGCCTGATGACGAGATAGAAATCTCGAAAAAAAAATTTCCGTGTCGCAATTTATTTTTAATTTTTAATTATATAACAAATTTAATTACAGAATTATATTATACTCTACAATATTTATTGTATTGAGCACTTAAAAAAAAGTAAATGCCAGAAAACTCAAAATCATAAAACCTTTGGTCCTCTTTACCTGGATCAATAAATTATAATATAAAAATTACCAACGTTACATATTGTAAACCAGAATGACCAACAGTATACTTTTGAAGTTGTATTACTAACAATAAATTTTATAACAAAATGAATAAAAGTACATTGTAATCTGTAGCTGAAGCCATAAAATTGTATTTCAAATATTTAAATTTCGGCTTTAATTAACCCATACAGGTTTTGATATGCCGTTAAACAAGATCAAAGAAAACAAACAACATCTGGGCCCTCTACTTACAAAAACTGATTATCCAAAATTTTTTAATGCTGGATGTCCGAAACCTTGTTTGGCAGCGATAGAATGACAGTTTAGACAATAGCCCAAGAATTATCTGCATTTGAAAAGCAGAAATATCCCCAGTCAGCTTCAGTCCTTCATTGGATGTTCAAACATAATCCGCAGATTCTATTTTAAAGTGTTACACCAACTGACACCTCTTGTTATAATTTAGACAGTTCAAAAGCCTCGATCTATTTTCCGACACGCTAAAATATTCTGTCGTTTAAAATTTATGATCGAAGACGGAGGGAAGCCATGTTCGGGATGAAAACTGGCCGACGTCCAGACTGGTTACAATCCAAACGAGGCTGTCGATCAGAAAATGGAAAGCCTGCGACTGGTGGCATAAATAAACACTGATTCAAACGCATTAAGAATCATTTTTATTTCTGATTTGTAATGCTTTCCTATCGTAAAAGTATTAGCAATGAAGTCGTATCATACATATAACTAGCAGTATAGCCCGGCGTTGCTCGGGTGTAATGAAAGCTTTAAAACTAATCCATGGTCCTGGAGCTCAGACACTTTGGACGTTGGCACGAAAGACTAAAAAACAATAGTTGTTTCAAGTTAAAGCGAAACCGTAGACTGAAAGAAAAATGAATGGATGTAAGTCAAATTTTGATTTCCTGGTATCGATATCAAATAAGTTTTTTCGTTGTAAACTGAATTTTGAAGGCTAAATAAGTCCTCTGAGTAAATGGTATCATGGCTGAGACTAAGAACTACAAGTATGCCTACTTAGAGTCAAACCCGAAGCAAAAACTAAAATAAAAGGTCTGAACAAAATACAGACATACAGGCAGATAAACAAACACACACACAAACATCTTGCTTTTATATATATATATATTATAGATTTTCTGCACAATTGTAAGAACTGCAACCTTGAAACTTATGAATATCGTTTCTTATGTCTTTGTCTATGAGTGTATCTAATTTGATTAAAATCGGACCACTCTTTCTATAACCCGATTTTTTTATTATCGATTTTCGATATTTATCGGGGGTACCTTGACACAAAACCTAGCTAAGAATACTCGCAGACGCTTATAGTACAACTGTGTTAATCTTCAAGAAAATCGGTTCAGGTTACGGACACAGACACAGACAGATAGACAGACAGACACACACATACAGACAAAGTTCCATTTATAAATAAGTTTAGATAAACAGATAAATCTTTTCTACCAATATGGCCTGGTTCAATTTCTCTTTTTTTCTAGTTATCAATTTTTCTAGTAGAATTATTTGCCAAAAAATTGCGTTATACTTATTAGGAATCTATTGTACCAGCAAGTCTAGCATTAATTCCTGATCACTGATAATCACTTTCTGATCTGCAATGCTTTATTATCGTAAAACATTTAACAGTGCATTTACTTTATCAATATGATACCTCTATTTTGCCAGTAGTATTTGTAATAATTTCTGACCACTGACAACCTCTTTTATCCTGATTTTTAATTTGCATATAATGCCTCTGTTCGGACAGTAAGGTTCGTATTAATTGCAAAACTCTTAGCAATCTCTTCTTCCCGATTTACAATACTTTTTTATGAATATATTATGAATATTCTTCTTCTACGTGTCGTGTCCCTACGACGTACGCGATCATGGCCCTCCCCATCACCCTATCCCTTGTCGCTTTTAATATCCCCTTCTCCTGTTATACCACACAATCCCCGATTCACCATCCATCTGCTAAAAGTCCATCAAGTATTTAATGCGTTGTTTTCCCTTGTCTCTCTTCCGCTCTATCCGTCCTGAGAGCATCAGGTTCTCCAAACCATCCTTTCTCGTTACAAGTCCCAAAAACTTAGATGATTTTGCCTGATGTTAAGTTTCAGTTTCTTTCTCGTGTCCATCCTCTCCAAAACCTCGTCGTTGCTCGCATGTTCGGTTCATAGCTTACTCAACATGCTTCTGCAGAACCACGTTTCGGTTGCCTCAAGTCTTTTCTTTATTTTTACTGAGATTGTCCAGCATTCGCTGCCATATTGAAGGACAGGCATCACTTAGCAATCCAGTACTCTCTTGTGTGTCTCCAGCAAAATTTTCCTGTCTCTTAATAATTTACTCAGCTTCTGGAAAGTATCCTTCGCCATGTTAATATGCCTTCGGATCTCCGTATCGCACTTTCCGTCCTCTGTTAAAACACCTTCCAGGTATTTAAATTTATGTACTTGTTTGATTTTAGTTTCCCCAGCTTGTAACTGGCATTTTGAGCTCCTCTTTTTACTGATTACCATGCATTCAATTTTCTTGTTGTTTATATGTAGTCCTTTCTTTCCATCTTCTTTAACTAGTTCTTGTAAGAGGTCTTGTTGTTTCTTTTTCTGTATCTGCTATCAACACTGTATCATTTGTGTATCGTATATTGTTCAGATTACGGCAGCCAATGACGAATCCTGGCAGAACTTTTAGTTTTCAGAATTGTCTCACTGTATAGGTTGAATAGATCTGGAGAAAAGACACATCCTTGTCTTACACCCCTTTCCATCTTCGCGTATCTGCTGAATTCGATTCCTGTACGTATGTAGGCAGTTTGCTGCCACTAAAGGTTCTTGATTACTCTAAAGTATTTCTCTATTATGCGAGTAATAGTTGTATTACGTGCTGACCCCCAAAAGTCGTTTTTATTCTGATTTTGAATGAGGTTAAATAATGATGCTGGCGATATTCAAGTGAGTAGTACTGCTTATCGTGAACATTAATCTTGACTATTAAAAAGGGTTTGTGGTCCGAAGAGCATCGCCATAGGCGGGATGAAGACAAAAGCATTTCGTTTCGAAAGACCGTCTAATGTGCATATGTAATCGACCCACAAGTTGAAACAGTTAGATCCGTAAGACTCGACACTTACCAACTTCACTGAAATATACAGATCTATTGAAATATATGGATCTCGCTTCTATTCATACATATATGAATCTCGCTTACACACACACACACACACACACACACACACACACACACACATATATATATATATATATATATAAGTATAGGATAAGTATGGATAGAATAAAATTTTGTATACAAAAAAATGTATTTTTAAAAAAGTGCTCAATACAAAGTAGAGCGAATAATATTTATTTAGAATTTATAACAAAAATATGTTTTAATATCACTGCAAAATTCACTATTTTGTTTCGATATTCTTGTGTCTTATCAAGTGATCTATCTATCTATCTATCTATATCTATCTATCTATCTATCTATCTATCTATCTATCTATCTATATATATATATATATATATATATATACATTATTTTAATATTTTATTATAAGTGGTTATAATAAAAAAAACATTTTATATTTCTACCGGCCTGATTATTTACGATAAATTTTTGTTACGAAAATGTGTGTCATTCGGCAGGATTCAAACCTGCGACCCTTATCCATATAATTTAATTCACGAATTGATTTTGTGCGTCTTATATATATATAGCGTAGGTATGGATAAAATAAAATTTCCGATCTAAAAAACACTATTCTTAAAAAATGTGCTTAATACAAAGTAGAGCAAATAATATTTATTTAGAATTTATAACACAAATGTCATAATGTCACTACAAAAGTCGCTATTTTGTCTCGACACTTCTTGTGTCTTATCAAGTAATGGTGCAGATTTCGAGTTGAAGAGTTTTAAAAGGTTCAAAATTAGCCAAATCCCTGTAAGAATGTCTCCGTGATTGAGGGGGCTTGGCTAATTTTGAAACTTTTAAAAATCTTCAACTCGAAATCAGTACCATCAGTTGAAAAGACACATGTAGAGTCAACATAAAACAGCAACTTTTGTAGCGATACTATGAAATATTTATGTTATGAATTCTAAATATATATATATATATATATATATATATATATATATATATATATATATATATCCGAGTGAATAGGGAACGAAGAAAACAATTTTTTTAACAACGTCCAAAGCATTAATTTAAAACAGTGCTCGATATATAATATATAGAGCCGTGAATATTTATTCTAAATTATAATTTAGAACATGTACAATTTTTGTTATATATCCACTACAAATCGTACTTTTGTTTCGACATTGAAACTACAATGTCTCATCAGGTGGTGTGGACAGGAATGGAAAGCCTCTTTTCTTATATTTGGTTCTATTTCCCCACCACAAAGATGACTCTGGTGTTTGTCTATATTTCTGAGATGAGGTAGTAATTACACTATTTACAGTTACTATTTTCAGTTATTGTTGTTTTTAAGAACACATGATTCAGTGGATATAGACGTTGGTTAGTTAAATATAATTTAGAATATATATACATATATATATATATATACTGCTTTTCGAAGCGAAAATCTATATCAGCTGGCCTTGAGATCACTAAAGAGATTACTAAAGAAACTATGCGTCGAGTAAATTTCCCCACCACAAAGATGACTGGTGTTTGTTTATATTTCTGAGATTAGGTAGTAATTACACTATTTACAGTTACTATTTTCAGTTATTGTTGTTTTTAAGAACACATGATTCAGTGGATATAGACGTTGGTTAGTTATAACTCATTATCCTAAAAATGATAATGTTCTTTTTCAATCATTTTTACCCCAGGTAAGGCAAAGATACTAAAATGTAAAGTGAAGGAATCTGAGAAAACTTTACTGGGAAGAAAGAAAAATAAAAGGAACTGCATTCAATCAGGTTCAATGCTGTAATGATGATTGACGATGCATTTGAATTTTTTAATTTCCTATACCCAGATGATACAGTGAATATATCAGACACGGAAAAGAAACTGTAAGACCTCCTATAGAAGGTAGCTGAAGGGATTGACAGGAAAGAACTACAAATGAACTGCAAGAAAACCGAATGCATAGTCATCAGCAAAAAGAACAGCCCAAAATGACAAGTACAGGTGTTGAATACTAAAATCAAGCGAGTACAAAATTGTAAATATCTGGGAGGTCTTCTAACAGAAGACAGGAGGTGCAACACAGAGATCCGTAGGCGAATTGGCATGGCGAAGGACTCATTCCAGAAACTGAGTAGAATATTAGGAGTCAGGAAAATTTCACTAGAAACAAAGAAAAGTGTACTGGATTGCTATGTGATATCAGTTCTTCAGTATGACAGTGAATGCTGGACAATATCATTAAAAATGAAGGAAAAACTTGAAACAACTGAAATGTGGTTCTACAGAAGGATGCTGCGAATACCATGGATCGAGCATGTGAGCAATGATGAGGTTTTGGAAAGGAAGGAAACGAAAAGGAAATTAGTACTGAGCATCAGGAAAAGACAACTAAAGTTCCTGGAACATGCAACAAGGAAATATGGCTTGGAGAACCTGATACTAACAGGTCAGATAGAGGGAAAAATAGACAGAGGAAATCAGCTGATAACAATTTATAATTTGCGTGTAGAGTTAGCTCTTTTGCTAGCAACCATGCATTCTGTCTTCTTGCAAATGATAAAAGTCGCTCTCTAAATTCATAATATATGACCGTACACCAATGAAATATCTACCGTGAAATTTTCTGCCCGATGCCTATCTATAATCACCATCAAATGAACCACGCTGTCCCCGTCCATAGATGGGGATCGAGCTGATTTCAAGCGATAAGCAAATTTACGTATTTTAATGTGCACAATATAAACTCTACTGCTTTCAGTTTACATAAAAACGAGCTCATTGTAATTCAAATTATGAATTTAATTACATTTGAGCCTGTTTATAATTTAATTATTAATATGAGATGTTCAGTTTTGCGTAAAGAATCATTTCCTATACAACAATCGTGCGCAGAAAAATATATGCTTACATACTTCTAAATTATTTGTTCATAAAGACTAGCTAAATCATAAATCATAAATTAGGTCAAGAGAGATAATTGTCTAATGCTTATATATATATATATATATATATATATATATAATACTCGCAATGATTTCATGTACTCTTTTTAAGACATTGATTCCCCTCAAATATATTGTCCAATATATTCTTCCAATTAGTCACAATAATGTTTTTTAAAAGCAGTTACATCCCCACTACCTACCACCGATAACTCAAGGGTTAATCTACATACCTCCCACCACCAAAGAAGAAATTACTACTAAAATTCCGCTAGCTTAACCTATAAAGACCAATACAGAAAAATTAAAATTTTGAAATTTCAATAACAGAATATACTCCTAAATAAAGGGAGAGAGATCATTAATATGTGTCGTCATAGAAAAAAGTATAACTTGCTATAGTTATCCTATTCTTCCAATAAGTCACAATAAGGTTTTTAAAAAAATAGTCTAAGCAGTTACTTTCCACCTACCTACCATTAAAGCCACATACCTCCCATTACCAAAGAAGAACTTACTACTAAAATTCCGCTAGCTTAACCCTATAAAAGCCAATATCCCCCAAACCCTTCCTTTGCTAGAGCAAAACTCTGTTAAATTTAACAGAAAATGAATATCTATTATGCTTTATCATGAGCCGTTCTAAACATCGTATTTTGGCTTTAATTTCAGGTGAAAATAAAGACAAAAATTGTCCAACATTTGGATGTTCTTTTTATTATGCTGGTTCTAAGCTTTCGTTAACATACAGATATCCACCATCAAAGATGATTTTATCTTGTGCTGACATAAAACATTGCTATGCAACGATAACAGTCACCGAATAGAGACGCAGTTTGTAAATTTGTAATGCGGTTCTATGACGTCACACTGCGTGAGAGACCGAAATGTTAACAGAATCATATGTTTGTATGCAATGTAATGTGTAGTGACCAGATTGAAATGTGATCTTATTAAGTGTGGGTTGTTTTGATTTAATGTAGATGGCCTCCAATATCTGAAGGTTCTTTTTACTATGTGTATGTGTGAGTATTATTGTGTTACCGACTAAAATATGTGTAATATTACCTACATGGCAATGTTTTTCTAAGATATGTTGTTTAATTGACATATGATCAGAAAGGTAGCAGGTAAGTTTACGGGAGAGCGTGGTAGTAGTAAAACCAATATATGTTGTGGGTTTATCCTTATATATATATATTGATTTTTAAATTCTGATTTTTGATTCTTTAATACAGACGTAATCTAAAATTCTGCTTCTAATTTTGAGTCATGAATCTCTGTCTCTGTCCCTCTGTTTTTTGTGTCTGGACGACAAATTCTAATATTTTTTTCTTTCTTAATCCCTTTCCCCCACTTAAAAAAAAGCTTCCTGTGTATGGATATGATTTTGGGTATGTGAAATTATGTACTATATTTGAATTAATAAAGTTTTTGTTTTTGATCGTTGCTGAAGAAACGAGAAGTTTCTCGCTGAAATAGCTATTCAACGAATGTAGAATTCGGAATTTTTTATATACTTTACATATTTGGCTTTGTAAAATAGATAATACTATTTACATCGAGCTCTTTAACTGAAATAATTTTAATATTAATAAAATAATATTAATAGGATATAGTTTTTGGTATTTTACCTTTATTCTCATCCTTTTTTGGGGATTATATATATATATATAACCGAGTATAGGGTAGGTGAGGATGGAATAAAATTCTGTATCCAAGAAAAAAATACTATTCTTAAAAAGTGTTCAATACGAATAGAATGAATAATATTTGTTTAGAATTTATAACATAAATATGTTATAATGTAGCTACAAAAACAGCCATTTTGTTTCGACACTAACCGTGCCTTATCAAGTGATGCTATTGAATTCAAATTGAAGAGTTTTCTTCAACTTGAATTCAGCTAACGAAAATTAGAGGCAAACGAAGTCCTAACCAACAACTATTACAACGCTGCTTCAAAACTGCTCACTCATTGGACTCCCTGCTTCTAAGAGCACCAATAATAAGGACTCCAACTAAGAGACAAAGAAACCTTTCTACTAACGTGAGTCTTTTATCAATTCTACAACTATTTGCTTGAAGAGTTGTTTAGGGCCGAACAGTTCTCCCGAGATTTTTCATCTGTTTGAAGAAAATTGCTTTTTGCTCTTCTTTCGGTTCCACTTATTCCTGTGAGCAAATTTTTTCTCTCATGAAACAATGTTAATTCCACAACGAAGTTGCCTAACAACTGAACACCTGCTTCTGTGTGTGTGTGTGTGAGAGAGAGAGAGAGAGAGAGAGAGAGAGAGAGAGAGAGAGAGAGTGAATAAAAAAGATGTGCGTCGGTGGCTTAGCGGTTTGTGGTCCTGAAGATGGAGTCAGTGAGCCGAATGTGAATTTGAAGCGATGTTGTTCTCATTCACACACTAGGTAACTGAATAAAAACACAAACACAGATATATATATATATATATATATATATATATAAGCACAAAGAGTTGACTGAGCAGGTTCATGCCAACTTCGAAGTTTCGTGAGGTGACCGTTATGATGCTCTAATTCGTCAGGGCTGGTTTTGCATGAACCATGAATCTCAGTTAAATTGACAAACTCTTTATATACTTATCAACGCTCTATCTCCACCCCGATATCGAGCACTTTACGATAAAAAAAACTGCTCGCCAAAATACATTTTATCAGTAAAACTACTGTAAAACCAACAACTTTGCCGCTAAACATTTTCACAATTAAACACTATATATATATACTTAATCATATATATATATATATATATATATATGATTAAGTAATATCCTTTGTAATTGGGAAGGTTAATACCACGGAGTATCTTACTCCGATGAGAACTTTGTGTTTGAAATTAACAAAGAATTGTAATGAAAATAAGTCAGACATACTAATAAATTCATCAGGAATATTAAAAAATATTCAATTCATCGGAACCAATTTTTTGTAAAAATGAATGAGTTTAAATTATGCAGACAGAAGAAATAGTAGAGGGGGGAAGAAGGAAAACATTTTGTTGCTGAGAGCGAGTAAAGTTTACAAAGTTAAAATTTAAAAGCTAATATCATGGTTACAATAGTGAATTTACGAAAAAAAACAAAACGATAAGATGACCTTGGATTAAAATTTTTCTCGGGGTTCAACATTTTCAAATGCAGGACGGTAAATTTAGAGACCGCATTTTAAAGAGATAAACAGATTTGTTAGATTCTATGTTAATTCCGACGGCAAAAATAAAAATAATTAATTTCGTCTTATACATCTAATCATTTTGATTTTATGAACATAATATTGATATTAATCTTTTGATTATAGTAGTATGATAACAATGTCGGTAATGATAAATAAATATACTAGATATAAGATAAATGTGATAAGAATAATAATTTAACAATAATAATAATAATTATTATTATCGTTATCAATATTAATAAAAACAATAATATTTTTTAAAATTGAAATTTATATAATAATAATAATAATAATAATAATAATAATAATAATAATAAATATGAAAAATAATAAAACAATTTTAAAATGGGGTGGAGCTTTTGAAATTACCAAGATTTAGAATGTATAAAACCTATTACGTTACGTGGAAATACATGAGTATTTTGTGAAAACATTGCCGGGCCGTTTTGATATATATATATATATATATATATATATATATAATACAAAGTGCGAGGAGACGGGAAAGTTTTGGTT
Organism: Ascarosepion bandense; assembly: GCA_037127315.1. NCBI lineage: Eukaryota > Metazoa > Mollusca > Cephalopoda > Sepiida > Sepiidae > Ascarosepion > Ascarosepion bandense. Next base: position 3,196,616 of record JBBBDQ010000891.1, on the reverse strand, counting down.
TTAGTGTAGATTTATTGTTGCTATCATTTTGATTAAATTACTTTTTGTATGATATATTAGGTGTCCATAATGGTATTTCTGACGCTACGCGGGTTTCGAGTCTAAAGTTAACTATCTTCAGGTGAATAAACTCGATTTTACATATCGAAATCCGTATATATATATATATATATATATATATATATATATATATATATATAACAGCCTCTCTACCCGTATATGGTAACCAGATAAGAAAAGAAAAGGCCGTATTAGTTGTGGAATGTATTACTATCTTCAGATGTGTCTAATCGAAATGCTGAAGCCTATTGTAGGTGCTTCCACGTTTTCTAATGTGAGGGTTCTTGGTAGAAAAAAACTCGCGCTAAATTCTGATGGAGTCAGAAGCGCAATGTTGCTGACATTTGTGGGAAACAGGACGCAGCAGGGCTTCCTTCGGGAGGGATATATCATACATCTGTCTGTCTATCTGCCTGTCTGTCTGTCTGTCTCTCTTTACACACACACACACACACACACACATATATATATATATATACATATTGTTTTCATTTGTCTTTTTTACGTCATATCTTCTTTCAAAGAACGCATTCTGCCCTATGTCGAAGAACGTCCTAATTATACTGAGGACAACAAAGAAAAGTGTAAGAAAATTGTAAATTGCCGGAAACGTATATGCCTATTATTTCTTCGAGTTTCTCTTTTTCTTATGAGAATTTTTCGGAAATAAGGTAGATTTTTGTTCATTGCTGACACAATTCACTGCACTGACAATAATAGCGTTTAATTAAACGTTCTAAGACTTAAAAAAAAAGTATTTATTTCTTAAAATGTAAAAAATTTCTCTCGTTAAAAAGGAATTCTGATCTCACCCCCGCTTACCTCTCTCTCTCTCCCTCTCTCTCTCTCTTCCTCTCTCTAAGTGAGAGAAAGATATAAACCACTAGTGAGTGAGTATAAAGAGACAAGATAAAAAAGTGAAAAGGAAAAATAACCATGACATTCTACACGTACGCACATGCACGCTAACAAGGTCATGAATGCTCTTACACGTGCCCCCCCCACACACACAATGAATAACAAGTAATAAATAAATCAATCTTGTCCCAATGGAAAATGAATAAATTAATTTTCATAAAAATAACAAGGAAACTCTAGATTCGTTCGAGATGCTGAATGTAACGTCGAACATTTAAGTGTGTAATTGAAAAAGGTTCACATTTGTATCAATCTTATATATATATATATATATATATATAAATATATATATATATATATATATATATATATATATATATATATATTGTGTGTGTGTGTTTGGGCAGCAGTTCCTCTTTTATGCAGGTTTCATTAAAATGACAAACAAGGTATTATGGTTATGTTTCTTAAATATTTTTTCATGTGATCTTATGATTTTTTCCCCTTTGGGGACATAATTATATAAAAATTGTTCCGATTTTTAATGAAATTTTTTTTTTTAATCATTTGACCCCGAGCAAGGCGGAAACGCCACTGATGTGCAGGGGGTTACATAAATGTAAAAAGATTAATTAGAAAAGAGTGAGGAGTACAAACTAGTTAGAAAGGAACAATAGAAAGCAGGTGTGATAACAGATACATAGGTGGAAAGAAAGGGAAGGTTATACAGAGGTGGGGAGAGAGTTAGAGTCCAGTGGTTAGTAGATGAGTATTGACTTTGCATTTAAATTTCTGGAGGTTGTAGCCGTCAGGAAAGCAAGAATACGGGAGCGATTTCCACAGGCGGGAAGTGCGAGAGAAGAAGCTGCAGGAGTAGAATTGTCGTCTGCATTTGGCTAACTTGACTGTGAATGGGTGGGACCCAGTTGCCAGTCTGGTTGCACGAGTAAACACCTGTTGAGGAGGCATTAGTGACTTAAGCTCGTCCGAGCAGAAGCCATGAAAGTATTTCTAGAACAGACAAAGGGAGGCCACATTTCGACGATGGGGAAGTGGCTGCAGTCGAGTCGCCAGATCAGTACCTATCACATTACAGACTCTCCTTTGGAGCTTGTCAAGAACACTGAGGAGAACGGCAGGGGCACCTGACCATAAATGGCAGCAGTACTCCATGCACGGACGGATGGTTGACTTGTATATATGCAGGATGGATTAAGGCGGAAAAAACATCCTGGATCGACATAGTGACCCAACCTTCTTAGCAGTAGATTTTGCTATGGATTCAATATAGTGGTTCCATTTGAGGTCTGAGGACAGGGTAAGTCCGAGGAGGCGTAGTGCATTACTCTCAGGGAGGATCACTTGGTCCATGCTTATGGGAGGCAGGAGAGGTTGCCTGTAATGGTTGACAGACAACAGCTTGGTCTTAGTAGTGGTACTAGTAAGAAGTAATGGAATGACATTCTACAGTTCATTTAATTTTAGCTCGATACGTAGTAGAGAAATGTAGTAATATTCTTATTATGTTTTCTCTATACAAGATCTGTAGTGTTTGGGTTCTATATTCAGCACCTCATCAGGCGATATACGGTTGCAAGAGAACCCTTGCAACAATATATCGCCTGATGAAATTAGAACATAAATATGTTATAATATCACTACAAAAGTAGCGATTTTGTATCAACACTACTTGTGTATTATCAAGTGATGTGGTTTATTTCAAGTTGAAGAGTTTTAAAAGGTTAAAAACTAGCCCAATCCCCTTAATCAGGGAGGCATTCTTACATAGACAGTGTGGATTAATTAAAATAAAGTAATTTCTAATTTGAAGAATATGAGAACAGACTTTAAAAACAATTTTTGAGGCATTAATATTAATATTTGATTAAATTGAGATCAGCATTATTAATCGATTATTAGATTCACTTTATTTTTATTGCGAATTTTAAATATTAAGTTTATAAAATCATTAGATTTAGATTATTATAAAGTTATTCAGATACTAAATGAGGAAAAGAACTGAACGCATACATACAAACCTACAAACATCCACACATGGACAATATATATATATATATATATATATATATATATATATATATGTATGTGTGTGTGTGTGTGTGTGTGTGTGTGTGTGTGTGTGTAATTATAAATATCAATATATATTTGCAATTTGTTATATATTATATTATTTATATATTATATATGCATGGTACTTATTTGAAAGCCCTCAATATCAGTGATAGAGCTGACATATTCATATAGATAGGTGTGAGTTTGTAACCCTGGGTTTCACGCTCTTGCGATCTTCAGACAAACTGATTAATTTTTTAAAAGAATTTGGATGCAAACAACAACTACAATATACACCTCCGCAACGAAAATGCAAAAACAGAAAAAGAAATACTATCTGGTTTAATCTACCATACAACAAACCCGTCAAAACAAACAGGTAAAACATTCCTGAACTTAATAGAAAAACACTTCCTGGTGACAAACCAATTAGCGAAAATATTCAACAAAAACGACGTAAAAATCAGTTACAGCTGCACAAAAATATTACACAAATAATGAAAAGCCACAATAAAAAAAATAACAACCTACAATAATGCAACCGAAGAACTTCAATGCAACTGCATAAACGGAACTACATGTCCACTCCAGAGAAACTGCCAGCAAACAAACATGGTATATAAAGCAAAGGTAAGTGCAAACAACAATACAATGTACTACATCGGTGCCACTGAGGAACCATTTAATTAAAGAAAAACAACTACAATCTTTCATTCTCCAACAGAAAATACTTGAACAGCACTACACTATCCACATACGTATGGCGTTTAAAAGACAGAAATATTTCACCAACAATAAGCTGGAAAATACTGAAAAAAGCACCTGTCTACAACAACATTACAAAAATTGCTTACTTTGCCTACATAAAAAAGTAGCAATTATATCTCATACCCCATAAAAGAACTTACTAAACATAAGATTAGAACTAATTTCCAAATGCAGACATGAAAATAAATACCTATTATCACAATTTATACCAAACGGATACAAAAAGAAAAAAAAAGGAACCGCTGATACCATAATCCTATCAATTATTCTCTAGTTCAAACTACCACCATAATAATTGCATTTATTGTTATTATCATCACACCACCATTACTAATCACTACTACTGCTTTACAATAA
>JBBBDQ010000891.1:3135000-3175000 GCA_037127315.1 Ascarosepion bandense | reverse complement strand
AAAAGACGTATTTAGTAAATTTTATTCAGCTCAAAAAACTTATTTGAAGCAGCAAGATCGCAAATACATTCAGTAAGCAAAATAAAACGCGTAGATGTTGATAACAATTGTTTACAAAAGGTATTCGATATGTCGGGCAATATATTGTTCTTTTGAAATCAGCGTAATTGAATGCATTTTGTCTAAAAATCTGAAAATTCACCGAAACTGATTTCAAAAAATTACACAAAGGAAACACGAACTGTCATGTTTCGATAAAATTATTGCCACAACAAAGCAGCTTCACCCGAAGTTTTGAAACGGAAATTAGGAGGACAAAAAAAAAACAAAAACAAAAAAAACGCTTAGAAATGGGTGAATATCCGGTGCCTTTCTGTTCTTTAATATTGCGAAAAAATAAATATTTTAGTAAAATGCATGTACGACATTGAAATTTTAATAGATAATATAGTAAACCATTTCTCTTAACAAAACTGACATTACGGTGGTTGTACAAAGGGTTTTTTAAATACATGCATATATATATATATATCTGTCCCTGCCACATTTTGTGATGAGTGGGAATCCAAATCATCTCTGAGTTGCGTCTCTGTACTCGAAGACAGAGTGCAGCTCAGTTGTATCTCTGTCCGTGGACAGGCATGCAATTGAGATAAATTATACTGAGAGATGCCCAGTCCCGGGGAACAGTTTTCCGAAGCTGCGCCACCCAATTGCACTGAAGGGCTGGACCAGGTATTCGCCACCAGGGCCAGCGCGAAAGGCGGTTAAAGGGACTTGGCAAATTTTGTGCCTTGCTCGTTCGTACGCGTTCGGTCTCCCCACATTAAACATTGACATTGTATCGCATTCACTTTCTAGTGGTAAGGCGGAAGAGGCAAATATCTATCTATCTATCTATCTATCTATCTACCTATCTATCTAAGTCTATGCATATCTATCTATCTATCTATCTATCTATCTATCTAAGTCTATGCATATCTATCTATCTATCTATCTATCTATCTCAGTCTATGCATATCTATCTATCTATCTATCTATCTATCTATCTATCTATCTCAGTCTATGCATATCTATCTATCTATCTATCTATCTATCTCAGTTTATGCATATCTATCTATCTATCTATCTATCTATCTATCTATCTATCTATCTATCTATCTCAGTTTATGCATATCTATCTATCTATCTATCTATCTATCTATCTATCTATCTATCTCAGTTTATGCATATCTATCTATCTATCTATCTATCTATCTATCTAGTTTATGCATATCTATCTATCTATCTATCTATCTATCTATCTATCTATCTATCTATCTCAGTTTATGCATATCTATCTATCTATCTATCTATCTATCTATCTATCTATCTGTCTATGCATATCTATCTATCTATCTATCTATCTATCTATCTCAGTCTATGCATATCTATCTATCTATCTATCTATCTATCTATCTATATATATATATATATATATATATATATATATAATTATTTTGTTTTTGGCCACAATTAAATTAGACCAGTACGCAGTTGTATTAAAAAGTGTTCAATACATTTATATATATATATATATATATATATATGTATATGTGTGTGTGTGTGTGTGTGTGTGTGTGTGTGTGTGTGCTGCAGATGTAGGTATATAGCAAGTTTATATTTTGTTCGTATATTTTGTTCGTATAAACAGTAGAATACGTATTGTGCGCCCGTTTTTCATTACTGTAGATATAATTTTGCAGTATGTCGGGAAGCATAGTTCGAATTCCATTTGCATTCCTTGCATTTACTTAAGCGCAAATGCTCTTGGAAAAGGTATTAATCCGTCTCTTCTTCCTCCAGTTATGGGTTAAATAGCTGGAAAAATTGGGTTCTATAACCTTGGTTGTCAGCCAGTCTACCGCAGAAAGCAATGACAACCTACTGTTGGAAAATCTTCTGCCCAGTGAGTCATGTCTCTTTTGGTACATGATCGCCGAACGCGTATCATGTATAGCATAGCACGTAGTTGACTGATCTATTTCTTTAACCACCCCCTCTCTCCCTCTCTTTCTCTCTCTCTCGGTCTCGCTCTCTATATATACTATCAATATAGCCCGGTGTAGCTCGAGTGTAATGAAAGCTTTAATACTAATCCATGGTCCTGGAGCTCAGACTCAGCTTAAAATATATTTGTGTGAAATTTGGTGAGAATTAAATAAAAATTGTGGATTTGTATAAAGGACATACAGACAGATAAACAGAGACACACACACAAACATCTTGCCTTTTATATATATATATATATATATTATCGATTTTCTGCACTATTGTAAGAACTGCAACCTTGAAATTTCTGGATATCGTTTCTTATGTCTTTGTCTATGATTTGATTAAAATCGGACCACTCCTTCTGTAACCCGATTTTTTCGATTATCGGTTTTTGATATTTATCGGGGGTACCTCGACACAAAACCTAGCTAAGAACACTTGCAGACGCTTATAGTACAACTGTGTAAATTTTCAAGAAAATCGGTTCAGGCGTTTCGGAGTCTATAGGTAACGGACACACAGACACACAAACACACAGACACAACGACAAAGTTCCATTTATAAATAAGTTTATATATATATATATATATATATATATATATATATATATATATATGTGTGTGTGTGTGTGTGTGTGTGTGTATGTATGTGTGTGCGTGTGCGTGTGTGTGTGTGCACTTTCAATCTGATATCTTTCTCAATTCAATGACTTTTTTATGATTGTATTTTACTGTGTAGTCTATATAAGTTTCATAGCTGGCAAACAGAACGCACAGCTCTTTCCATCACCGACTATTCGTTTTGAGCTTAATAACAGGTTACAAAAATAACAATCTTTGGCTTGATCAGCTGAATCAGCCTGTCGTAATGTTTGCCGCGTTGTTACCCTTGATTTGAAGCTTGTAATTCTCTCTGTTCATTCCATTTAATTTGACAGTAACGATATCTGTTTTTTTTCTCGTCTAGTTTCAGGAAAAAATAGAACTTGCGTCGTCAAAATGTACCTATCGTCTGAAAGAACAGGAAATGAATGGATGCGATTCTACTGCTGTTTGGTGATTTCTCCTGAAAACTACTAGCAATTGTCGACGTTGAAAACTGGAAGTTAAATTAAGAAAGGTAAGTTGTGTTTACTTATTTAGTTTTCAGTTTTACCGCAAGTGTTTACGAAGCTGAAATTTTCGCGACGTTATCTTTGGCAACTGCGGTCATTGCTTCGTACTGAGCCGTATAGCTTAAATCGCTTCGTTTATATCTCCACGTTTGTCTTCAGGAAAATACATAAACATTGTACTATCGATCTTTCTTACTAGAAGTCAAATCAGCCGTCTTTACGTCCTAAGAAAAGATTACTTTTTAAACAGCATTTTATAGCAAATCTGGTCTGTATTGGCTACTTTTATTGTCGCCAGTAAAGAAAAGTGTTTTTTACATTTATCAGTGACGGAGAGGGTAAAGACAGTGAAAGAAAATTCTTAGCAGTGCAGAAACATTTCCTACGAGGCAAAGATTCTCACTGAGGAATTTTGGAAAGAGATTGTTGGAGAAGAAATCTTCATCGAATCCGTCTTCTTTTTTCCTTCTTTTTTTGCAGGACTTGTGAGCTTCACTATGGTATTTCTGAAATACGATATATTTCCAACAATCCATGTGGATGTTTATTAGGTACGAGAACTTTTTCATCCGTAACTATTAATTTAGATATTACTAGCAGTATAGCCCGGCGTTGCTCGGGTGTAATGAAAGCTTTAAAACTAATCCATGGTCCTGGAGCTCAGACTCTTTCTACGTCGGCACGAAAGACTAAATAGCAATAGTTGTTTCCAGTTAAAGCGAAACCGTAGACTGAAAGAAAAATGAATGGATGTAAGTCAAATTTTGATTTCCTGGTATCGATATCAAATTTTCTGCACTATTGTAAGAACTGCAACCTTGATACTTCTGAATATCGTTTCTTATGTCTTTGTCTATGAGTGTATCAAATTTGATTAAAATCGGACTACTCATTTTATAACCCGATTTTTTCGATTATTGATTTTCGTTATTTATCGGGGGTACCTCGACACAAAACCTAGCTAAGAACACTCGCAGACGCTTATAGTACAACTGCGTAAATTTTCAAGAAAATCGGTTTAGCCGTTTCGGAGTCTATAGGTAACGGATACACACACACACACACCGACAAAGTTCCATTTATAAATAAGTTTAGATGTCTGAAAACTCAACACGTAAACATAATAGTAAACCTTGAGACCAGTTTGTCAAACATCGTAAGTGGTTTCTTTATTCGACTTCGCATAGTCTAGCATTAACTCTATCAGAGGTGCTCTGAATGAGCCGATTGCATAGGCAAATGGGTAAGATCTCCCAAACAGGGCAACCTTTCAATTGGTTGCGTTTAGAAACAAATATAAAATGGACTTACGTGTACCTTTTTCAGTTTGCTGTAAAACGGACCAGTATCCACCTTTGTTGTGGCGCGGTGAATATCGGCTCGGAACGAGAAATTGGAGAGCCGAGTTCGAATTCCACTTGAATTCCTCGCATTCACTTACGCGCAAATACCCTTGGGAAAGGTATTAATCCGTCTATTCCTTCCAGTTATGGGTTAAATAACAGGACAGATTGGGTTCTATAGCCTTGGTCGGCAACCAGTTTACCGCAGAAAGCAATGGCAACCTACTGCGGGATAATCTTCTGCCCAGTCAGTTGTGTCTCTTTCGAGACATGATCGCCCAAGTGTGTATCACGTATAGCACTTAACTGACTGACTGACTGATCCACCTTTTATGCACAAACCGGCCCAATGTTTATATTTGGTGTAATCTGAAACTAAGTCTACGTTTTAAATCTATTATGTACAGGGCATGAATTTATTCTGTTTTGACTCGAGTTCAAAACGGACCAATATCGACCTTGTCACACTAGACCTTTGTCAGTTTTAATTTAGTATCAACCAGAAATATATCAAGCCTTTTGACTTAAATGTTAATCAGGCATATACATACTTTTTTAACTTATGCGTAAATTAGACCTATGTCTAAATTTCAACTAGCATAAATCGAAACTATGTTTATCGTATTGAACCAAATGTAAACCGGGTCTTTTTTTTTTACGGTGTGCTTCGCCATGTTAAATGCTCGGGAGCCACTTGAAGTAGAGGGTTACAATAAGAGGTTGTTTATGAAAAAAGCTGGGAAAGATAACCCTAAACTTGAACAGGTTAAGATTGTAGTGAACAGGGAAGCATCCTTCTGGGAGTTGGTTATACAAAATAAGAAGTAAAAGGCAAATTTTATGGAGATATGTGGAGAAGGTAACTGTTAATCCTTGACTTGTGCAGGTTGATATTTTAATGATCGGGGAAGGATCGTTCTTGGAGTCGGTTCCATAGTTTATTCGGATATCAGCGGAAGGCAACGGTTAACGCTAGATTTGGTGGTGTAATATTTTAGCGATCGGGGAAGGATCGTTCTTGGAGTCGGTTCCAGTGTACGGCAGTTTATTCGGATACTGCCAGTGGTTGCAAATTCTTGTTGTACTTGACTGGTGCAGGTGAAGAGCGCTTCTTAGCATCGGGGAAGATCGTTCTTGGAGTCGGGTAGTTCCACAGTTTATTCGGATATCAGCGGAAGGTAAATTGTTGTTTCAGATTTTAGCAGGTGTATTTTAGCGATCGGGGAAGGATCGTTCTTGAAATGGTTCACAGTTTATTCTTGATATCAGCGGAAGGTACCATTAACGCTAGATTTGTGCAGGTGAATATTTTAGTGATCGGGGCAGCGATCAGCCTGGAGTCGGTTCCACAGTTTATTCGGATATCAGCGGAAGGTAACGGTTAACGCTAGATTTGTGTGCGGGTGAATATTTTAGTGATCGGGGAAAGGATCGTTCTTGGAGTCGGTTCCACAGTTTATTCGGAGACCAGCGTAAGGCATCGCTAACGCTAGATTTGTGCAGGTGAATATTTCAGTGATCGGGGAAGGATCGTTCTTGGAGTCGGTTCCACAGTTTATTCGGATATCAGCGGAAGGTAACGCTTAACGCCAGATTTGTGCAGGTGAATATTTTAGCGATCGGCATGATCAAGTTCTTGGAGTCGGTTCCACAGTTTATTCGGATATCAGCGGAAGGTAAATTAAGTAACGCTAGATTTGTGCAGGTGAATATTTTAGTGATCGGGGAAGATCGTTCTGTGAGTCGGTTCCACAGTTTATTCGGATATCAGCGGAAGGTAACACAATTAGATTTGTGCAGGTAAATACTTTAGTGATCGGGGAAGATCGCCCGGAGTCGGTTCCACAGTTTATTCGGATATCAGCGGAAGGTAACGGTTAACGCTAGATTTGTGCAGGTGGAATATTTGCCGATCGGGAAGGATCAGCCTGAGTCGGTTCCACAGTTTATTCGGATATCAGCGGAAGGTAATGGTTAACGCTGATTTGTGCAGGTGAATATTTTAGCGATCGGGGAAGGATCGTTCTTGAGTCGGTTCCACAGTTTATTCGGATATCAGCGGAAGGTAACGGTTAACAGATTTGTGCAGGTGAATATTTTAAAGGATCGGGGAAGGATCGTTCTTGAGCTCGTATCTCACAGTTTATTCTGGATATCAGCGGAAGGTGCAACGGTTAACGCTAGATTTGTGCAGGCACATTTTAGTGATCGGGGAAGGATCGTTCTTGGAGTCGGTTCCACAGTTTATTCGGATATCAGCGGAAGGTAACGGTTAACGCTAGATTTGTGCAGGTGAATGACGGGAGGATTTGGGAAGGATCGCCTTGGAGTCGGTTCCACAGTTTATCTGGACATCAAGTGAAGGTATCATTAACGCCAGATTTGTGCAGGAATATTTTATGATCAAAGGACTGGCCTTCTGGAGTCGGTTCCACAGTTTATTCCGGATATCAGCGGAAGGTAACGGTTAACGCTAGATTTGTAGAATAGCTTAGTGATCGGGGGAAGGATCGTTCTTAGAGTCGGTTCCACAGTTTATTCGGATATCAGCGGAAGGTAACGGTTAACGCTAGATTTGTGCAGGTGAATATTTTAGTATCGCCGGATCGTTCTTGGAGTCGGTTCCACAGTTTATCTGGATATCAGTGGAAGGTAACGGTTAACGCTTGATTTGTGCAGGAATATTTTAGCGGATCGGGGAAGGATCGCTCTTGGAGTTTGTTCCGCACAGTTTATTCGGATATCAGTTCAGCAAATTGCCACCGCTAGATTTGTGCAGGCGGAATATTTAGCAGATCGGGAAGATCGCCTTGGAGTCGGTTCACGGGGTTATTCGGATATCAATAAAGGTAACGGTTAACGCCAGATTTCAGTGAACAGCTTGAAGATCAAAGGATCGTTTGGAGTCGGTTCCACAGTTTATTCGACATCGCGGAAGGTAACGGTTAACGCTAGATTTGTGCAGGTGAATATTTCAGCGATCGGGGAAGGATCGTTCTGGAGTCGGTTCCACGTCATTTGATATCAGCGGAAATAAAATTAAACAACGCTAGATTTGTGCAGGTGAATATTTTAGTGATCGAAGCATTCCTCTGTTTCGGAGTCGGTTCACAGTTTATTCGGATATCAGCGGAAGGTAACGGTTAACGCTAGATTGTGCAGGTGAATATTTTAGCGATCGGGGAAGGATCGTTTCTGAGTCAAGTTCCACAGTTTATTCGGATATCAGCGGAAGGCATCAAGGCTAGATTTGCAGGTGAATATTTTAGTGATCGGGGAAGGATCGTCTTTGAGCTGGTTCCACAGTTTATTCGGATATCAGCGGAAGGTAACGGTTAACGCTAGATTTGCAGGTGAATATTTTATGGATCAGGAAGGATCGTTCTTGGAGTCGGTTCCACAGTTTATTCGGATATCAGCGTGTTTGCAACGGTTAACGCTAGATTTAAAAAGGTGAATATTTTAGTGATCGGTAAGGATCGTTCTTGGAGTCGGTTCCACAGTTTATTCGGATATCAGCGGAAGGTACTAAGCTAACGCTAGTTTCAGTAGAATACTTTAGTGATCGGGGAAGGACTGCTCCTGGAGTTTGTCTCACAGTTTATCTGGATATCAGCGGAAGGTAACGGTTAACGCTAGATTTGTGCAGGTGAATATTTTAGTGACTGGGGAAGATCACTCTTGGAGTTTGGTTCCACAGTTTATTCGGATATCAGCGGAAGGTAACGAATAACGCTAGATTTGCAGGTGAATATTTTTAGTGATCGGGGAAGGATCACCATGGAGTTTGTCTCACAGTTTATTCCGGATATCAGCGGAAGGTAACGGTTAACGCCAGATTTCAGCAGGTGAATATTCTCCTGACATCAGAAGGATCGTTCTTGGAGTCGGTTCCACAGTTATCTTGATATCAAAGCGGAATGGCCCATTAACGCGCAGATTTGTGCAGGTGAATATTTTAGCGATCGGGGAAGACTGTTCTTGGAGTTTGTCCACAGTGCCTATTCGGACATCAGCGCGGTGCACCGTTCACTCCAGATTTGTGCAGGTGAATATTTATGATCGTAAGACTGTTCTTGAGCTGTGGTCTCCACAGCTTATTCGGATACTCAGCGGGAAGGCAACGGTTAACGCCAGATTTGCAGGTGAATATTTGAAAGGATCGGGGAAGGATCGTTCTTGAGTCGGTTCCACAGTTTATTCGGACATCATGGAAGGCAAACGTTTGGCTTGATCGGCAGGTAAAACGAGCTTCAGACAGATCGCTGACTGTTCAGAGTCGTCCCACAGGCTATTCAGGGAGGATCAGCAGGTCAGCACCGGCCAACGCCAGACTTGTGCAGGAACATTTCAGTGATCGGGAAGTTGACTGTTCTTGGGAGTCGGTCCACAGCTTATCTGACATCAGCGGAAGGCACGAAGTCAACGCTCAGATCAGCAGGTAACATTTTGTTGATCAGAAGGACTGTCTTCGGAGTCAGTTCCACAGTTTATTCCGGAGCACGCCAATGTAATCATTGTCGCCGTGATTTGCAGCAACATTTTAGTGACCTGTGAAGGAACGTTCTTGGAGTCGGTTCCACAGTTTATTCGGATATCAGCGGAAGGTAACGGTTAACGCTAGATTTGTGCAGGTGAATATTTTAGCGATCGGGGAAGGATCGTTCTTGGAGTCGGTTCCACAGTTTATTCGGATATCAGCGGAAGGTAACGGTTAACGCTAGATTTGTGCAGGTGAATATTTTAGTGATCGGGGAAGGATCGTTCTTGGAGTCGGTTCCACAGTTTATTCGGATATCAGCGGAAGGTAACGGTTAACGCTAGATTTGTGCAGGTGAATATTTTAGCGATCGGGGAAGGATCGTTCTTGGAGTCGGTTCCACAGTTTATTCGGATATCAGCGGAAGGTAACGGTTAACGCTAGATTTGTGCAGGTGAATATTTTAGTGATCGGGGAAGGATCGTTCTTGGAGTCGGTTCCACAGTTTATTCGGATATCAGCGGAAGGTAACGGTTAACGCTAGATTTGTGCAGGTGAATATTTTAGTGATCGGGGAAGGATCGTTCTTGGAGTCGGTTCCACAGTTTATTCGGATATCAGCGGAAGGTAACGGTTAACGCTAGATTTGTGCAGGTGAATATTTTAGTGATCGGGGAAGGATCGTTCTTGGAGTCGGTTCCACAGTTTATTCGGATATCAGCGGAAGGTAACGGTTAACGCTAGATTTGTGCAGGTGAATATTTTAGTGATCGGGGAAGGATCGTTCTTGGAGTCGGTTCCACAGTTTATTCGGATATCAGCGGAAGGTAACGGTTAACGCTAGATTTGTGCAGGTGAATATTTTAGTGATCGGGGAAGGATCGTTCTTGGAGTCGGTTCCACAGTTTATTCGGATATCAGCGGAAGGTAACGGTTAACGCTAGATTTGTGCAGGTGAATATTTTAGTGATCGGGGAAGGATCGTTCTTGGAGTCGGTTCCACAGTTTATTCGGATATCAGGAGAAGGTAACGATTAACCCTAGATTTGAATAGTTTAAGATTGTAGTGAACGGTGAAACATTCTGTTTTGGGTCAGTTCCACAAAAGACAGGCTCAAGTAAAGACGTTGCTGACATCTCACTAATGTAATACGGATGGAATACGGGTAATCTGTTACATTTGGAATGGCATGGCGGGTCATAGCCGTAAAGGTTAAACCTGGCGGAACCAAGGAATGCAGTTCGGCCGATCGCTTTCTGTGGAAGTAATGACAGAGCAGTGCGAGATTCGCCCCATCTCGCCGGTGAGAGAAAGGTCTGAGGGTAGAAAATAATTTGTCACTTACTGCTGAGAGGTCATTGGACTCTATAGAGACTAGAAAGAGAGGACTGATAACAGTCCTCAATTTTAGGCATGATCTGGTTCTTGTAAAATTATTTTTTTATGTTTCGTATACAAAAATAAAATGATCGAATATTGACTTCGAAATGTCACAACATGAAACGTGCAGTAGTTAAATGGGTTAAGATTTACTTTGCTGTAATAATTTCTCTTAGCTTAGTGGTGAAGAACGCCTGTTCTGAAAGTGTTATCCAAAAAGGTTTCGTTTTCTATTAGTAGGTTCGTTTTGTAACCCTTAAAAGACGAGAAAATGGCGCTTGAACGTCCGCGCCAAACGACTCTAAACAGATAAATACGTCTTTTAAAAAGTAGTTTTCAGCATGTTTTCGCTTTAATTTTAAACGGAAACTATGAAAAATGACATTTAAACACTTTCAAAATATAACAATAAAGGTTGGTCGGTTGTTTTTATGGCAAATCAACCTCGGCGGGTCATTTATTGCCAACTAAACTTTATTTATTTATTGCTGGTAATACCTTTTTCTTTCAACAATCTATTGTTGTTTTATGTAAGTTTTTGTGTAATACATTTTTTTCTTTTCGAGTATCAAGATTCAACAGGATTTGTTTTTAAGGGCATGGTCCCCAAGTCCTACTCTTGTTATTTAACCCATAACTGGAGGGAAGGGACGGATTAATACCTTTCCCAAGGGTACCAGTGCTTAAGTGAATGCAGGGTATTCGACTGGAATTCGAACTCGGCTCACCGATTTTTCTTTCCGAGCCGATATCCACTGCACCACAACGCACATCCGTCACTATACGCTTACAGCACCTGGTATTCCCAAGCTGTCTCCCATCAAAGTACTGACCAGACTCAACGCTGCTTAACTTCGGTGATCGAGCGAGAACCGGTGTATTCAATGTGATAGGCCGTAAAGCTAACAATAAAGGAAAAGAAAAAAGAAAACAAAGATTATATTCCTAAATTGAATATTTGTTCATAGCATGATATGCCTCGAACCATTTCGTTTACAATGAAGTTGTGCATTATTTGCACCAAATTGTCACCATTTTCGCCTCTTTACACTGCACATGTATAAATCTACCATCCGCATTGAATGCTGCTGCCACATCTGATCGGGTGCGCCTGCTATTCACCTCGGGTTCTTGACAAAATCCAACAGAGAATCTGCAATGTGATCGATACCGACTTGGCGGCTCGGCTGCAGTCGCTCTCTCTCCGGCGTGACGTGGCTCCCTGTGCCTCTTCTATAAATACTTTCACGGCTTCTGCTCCGATGAACTTAGATCACTGGTGCCTCCTAGGTATGAATTTACGCGAGATACTAGATTAGCAACTAGGTTCCACCCTTTTACAGTGAAATAGATAAAATGTAACCGCAATTTCTACTCTAACATTTTCTTTTCACGCATTTGCCATCTGTGGAATTTTCTTCCATATACTTGCTTCCCCGACAGCTACAGTCTACAGGAATTTAAATGTAAGGTCAATGGACATCTCCTAACACACTAACTTGCATCCATTCTCACAAGCGCTTTTTTCATCTACTCTGCCCCATCCTCGGTATCCTCATCCGTCTATTACCCTCCTCCTGACATTTCCTTTAACTAACCCCTCTTTCTCTATGTAACCCCCTGCGCAACAGTGGCAGTAGAATGCCTTGCTTGCGGTGAGATGATTAAACAATAAAAAAATATGTATACATGCGCACAGTGACAGATTTACACATGGACTAGTATGAGCTGCAGACTTGGGGTTCTAAAGCCCCCGCCTTGTTTGGGTCTTTAATGAAACAAAAAAGAATGAAGTCAGAACAAAGATTTATTTTTAGATTTAATTAGGCTCCTTTGAACTAACCGGAAACAGTTTAGAATATTTTATCCAATCTGGTTCAAGTGTCTATTTCAAATTTGATGGAGGCTCTTTGAAGTATGTAAAGTTTGCATAAAAATTGAACGAGTTCCAAAAACATTAAACGTTTTAATTGATGTGTTTCATGTTTTACACCCAAAAAGAATAATTTAAAAATATCTCATTTCATATAGCCACTGAGGGTAAAAATGGGACCTCCAAATATTCTTATCTCATGGGCCCCTTAAGTCCTACATCCAGCATTGCATATATCCATTCCAGTGTCTTTGGCCTTTTTGTCGAGGTTTATTTGCAGGTAATTACTCTAAGAAATGGCGGAACATCATGTTTTCCACTAAATAGCAACCGAATAGATCGTAGCTTTGATAATTACTCATTTAAGCTCGAATCCAATATGGATGACACTCGTGTAACAGGAAAAAAGATTAAATTTATATATATACACGATCGGCCATAATTATTAAGCCACCGCAGTGTTTTAAAAAAATGATGTATTTCATACTATTTTTTTAGTATTTATTACCAAGTGAATAATTGTAAACGAAAATAGAATGGTCCTTTTGTTAATATTGAACAATAACATATACATCAAATGAATTTATAAATAATTTAATAATTACCTATATTGCAATTTCATTAATGAAAGAATGAAGAAAATTCAGGGTGATTCGGACGGGTTCATCTTTACCTTGTAAAATTTTGCAAATTATTGCTTACAAAAAACATTCTTTTTTCATTTAGAATTATACACTTGGCAATAAATACTAAAAATAGTATGAAATACACAATATCTTTGAAAAAACTGAGGTGGCCTAATAATTATGGCCGCTAGTATATATATATATATATAGAGAGAGAGAGAGACAGACAGAGACAGAGAGAGAGAGAGAGAGTGACTGAGAAATGTAGATAGATAGATAGATAGATAGATAGATAGATAGATAGATAGGGAATTCTGGACAATATCATGACAGATGAATGACAAACTTGAAGTAACTGAAATGTGGTTTTACAGAAGGATGCTGTGAATATCATGGATCGAGCATGTGAGCAATGATGAGGTTTTAGAAAGGATTGAAACGAAAAGGAAATTAATACTGAGCATCAGAAAAAGACAGCTGAAGTTCTTGGGACGCGTAATGGGGAAGAAAGGCTTGGAGAAACTGATATTCCCAGGTCAGATAGAGGGAAAAAGAG
Source organism: Ascarosepion bandense (assembly GCA_037127315.1). Classification (NCBI taxonomy): domain Eukaryota; kingdom Metazoa; phylum Mollusca; class Cephalopoda; order Sepiida; family Sepiidae; genus Ascarosepion; species Ascarosepion bandense. Next base: position 3,161,593 of record JBBBDQ010000891.1, on the reverse strand, counting down.
ACAGGGAAAAGTAGCTGATGACATACATGACTGCCTTGAGCAGGTGGATGACAGAACGGGGCTTGCTTGGTGTAACAAGAGAAAGCATGCTAAGAGCCACGAGGGATAAAGAGATGTGGAAAGCCATGATCGCTTACGTCCTGAAAGGACAAGGCACATAGAAGAAGAAGAAGAAGAAGAAGAAGAAGAAGAAGAAGAAGAAGAAGAAGACAGAGAGATGTGAAGATAGATATTTATCCTACTCCCCTACTGGAGCGAGATGTGACATAAGGTCGGTTTTTAACGTGGAGAACCTGAGCGAGTACGCCCAGGTCATTGGTCAAAGATTACCCAGACCCTGGTCTTATTTGGTCAAAGTTTGTCATAGCTGGTCAGTTGCCTCCCAGCCAAAAGGCCGAAAAGCGATTTGATTTTCTAAAGCAGCTTAGATGTGCCACAAGGCCGAAAGTATGGGACACCCAGTGATGCTCGAACTCACTACTTAATTGTAATTATTCTAGCAAGACAAGCTTGCTAACCATTACACCACATCGAGGTGTCCCTTATTTTCTAAGCACCGCTTAGATGTGGCCCAAAACCGAAAGCATAGGACACTTAGTGAGGATCGAATACACTACTCAGTTGTAATAGGTACTAGCTAATCATTACACCACGTCGATGTGCCCCAATAGATGCATGCTCAAATAGATAGATAGATAGATAGATAGATAGATAGATAGATAGATAGCCAAATCTAAACTAAAATCTAATCTAAAATGGAACTTTGTATGTGTGTGTGTGTGTCGGTTTCCTATAGACTGCGAAACGGCTGAACCGATTTTCTTAAAGATTTACACAGTTGTACTATAAGCATTTGCGAGTGTTCTTAGCTAGGTTTTGTGTCGAGGTAACCCCGATAAATATTGAAAATCGATAATCGATAAAATCGGGTTATAGAAGGAGTGGTCCGATTTTAATCAAATTTGATACACTCATAGACAAAGATATAAGAAACGATATTCAGAAGTTCTTACAATAGTGCAGAAAATCGATAATATATATATATATATATATATAAAAAAGGCAAGATGTTTGTGTGTGTGTCTGTTTATCTGCCTGTATATGTGTATTTTTCAGCCCTTTTATTTTTGTTTTTGCTTCAAGTTCATGCTAAGTAGGCATGATTGTAGTTCTTAATCTCAGCTATGATACCATTTACTCAGAGGACTTATTTAGGCTTCAAAATTCAGTTTACGACGAAAACAGCTTATTTGATATCGATACCAGGAAATCAAAATTTGGCTTACATTCATTCATTTTTCTTTCAGTCTACGATTTCGCTTTGACTGGAAACAACTATTGCTTTTTAGTCTTTCGTGCCAACGTCCAAAGAGTCTAAGCTCCAGGTCCATGGATTAGTTTGAAAGCTTTCATTACACCCGAGTAACGCCAGGCTATACTGCTAGTAGATAGATAGATAGATAGATAGATAGATAGATAGATAGATAGATAGATAGTCAAAGTAATGACTTTTATTTAGAGTTTTTACTTTTAATTGTTTTCTCAGAGATAAACGTTGACAACAAAACAGAAACAAAAATTAATCACCCAAGCGATTTTCATAAATCTCCACGCATCAGTCATTTTGTATCTACATTCGGTAAGAAATGCAGACGACAATTCTACTCCTGCAGCTTCTTTTCTCGCACTTCCCGCCTGTGGAACTCGCTTCCTTATTCTTGCTTTCCTGACGGCTACAACCTCCAGGAATTTAAGTGCAAGGTCAATACTCATCTCTTAACTACTTGACTCTAGTTCTTTCCCTGTATATCCTTTCCTTTCTCTCCGCCTTTGCAACTGTCATCACACCTGTATTCCCATCCTTCTTTTGCTCCTTTTTAACTGGTTCGTCCTTCTCCTCAATCTCCTTTAATCTTTTTACTCTTATGTAGCCCCCCGCACATCAGTGGCGTTACCGCCTTTGTCGGGGTGATATGATTAAAAACAAACAAACAAAGAAGCGGAGCGAAAGAAATAGTTTTTTCCAACAACAGAAATGCAACAGTAATTAAGGTTTCCGGTTGTAAAAGTTCACGTCTTTGCAGACAAACTCGTAGATGATTTCTGTGTTATGCACGAAAAAAATTAAAATCAGTGTTAGATACAAGTGGATAAGATGGCAAATTTAATTTTCTGTCGATATATCGTAGATAGAAAAAGAAAAGATCAAACGCATTAAATATGCACAAAAAGAGAAAATAATTACGCACTTGAATATGTTTCTCTCACACCTGAGAACTGACACCAGAAAGATGCTTTCTGTAAACGGTCGTTTAACTTCGGCAGGTCTTCAAAGAGATTCTAGCAATGATTCCGTGACAGAATTTTACGCTGATAATTCATTCGTGATTATTGCCATTTCGAGAACTAGGTGGGTGGGGTAGGTAAAATAGATAACAAAAGAGAGATAGAGAGTTTCTGCGCATGAAAGTGAGAGAGGGTACTTGTACATGAGAGTGAGAGAAAGAAAGAGAGAGAGAGAGTACCTGTGAGTGTGAGCGAGAGAGAGAGAAAGAGAGAGAGAGAGAGAGAGAGAAAGTACCTGTGCGTGAAAGCAAGCGAGAGATAGAGAACCTGTGCGTGAGAGGGAGAGAGAGAGTACCTGTGCGTGAGAGTGAGAAAGAGAAAAAGAGAGAGTACCTGTGTGTGAGAGAGCGATAGAGAGAAATAGAGAGATATTATATCTGCGTGTAAGCAAAGAAAGAAAGAGAGAGAGTACTTGTGCGTGAAAACGAGAAAGAGAAAGAGAGAACCTGTGTGAGAGAGAGAATGAACATGTGAATGAGAGGGATGCAGAGAGAGTACTTGTGCGTGAAAGAGAGTACCTGTGCTTGAGAACGAGACAAAGAGAAAGAAAGTAAGAGTACTTGTGAGTGAGAGCAAGAAAGAGAAAGAAAGAAAGTGAGAGAGTGAGAGAGAGAGAATAGCATAATCTTAAAAAAAGACCCATTATCTTTACCCATTTTGGTCGGGATAAAATGATCAATAGCAACGTTAGAAATATCAAACGTATAAACAACACGGTATCGTAAAGGGACAGCTATAATTGATTTACTATTGACACGCTAGAATCGTAGCGGAGACAATTTTTTTTTTTTTTTTGGTGCTAGTGAACTATGTGACCTACCTCTTTGATTCTGTTATAGTGTGTAGCCTATCTGGTTTGAATGTGTCCTAACTCAGTAACAATATGCTTACAGATATAAGTAATCATCTATTTATTGATTTCCCCCAACCCTAATACTAACCATAACCCTACCCTAACCCTAACCCCTAACTCTAGCCCTAACCCTTATCAGACAGTTATAATACTTCCTTACAATACGCTTTTAAAGATAGGCCACATACTATACCTTTTTAAGGTGGTCCACATACTATATTTGGGGAGCCGAGTTCGAATTCCAGTTAAATTCCTTGCATTCATTTACGCGCAAATACCCTTTGGAAAGGTATTAATCCGTCTCTTTCCTCCAGTTATAGGTTAAATAACAGGACAGATTGGGTTCTATAGCCTTGGCTGACAACCAGTCTACAGTAGAAAGTAATGGCAACCTACTGCGTGATAATCTTCTGCCCAGTCAGTCATGTCTTCAAAGAGACATGATCGTCCAAGCTTGTATCACGTATGGCTGACTGACTGACATACTTTACCAGTGACAGAAAATTGTAGACCACATTCAAAAGGTAGGCACCATACTATACCGGTACCATTATTTAGGGGGTGAGGGTAAAAATATTTAGCCACTAAATATTTTTTTTCCGACTTTGGTTAGTCTTCTTCCTCTTTTTATGTAGAGAGAAAGAGAGTAAAAGATAGAAAAAGAGAGGGTTTTAGGGGAGTTAAAACGATTTGAATTCTTTATTATTTGCTTTTTTACTTTAAATTTTTTTATATTATATTTTATTCTATTAGACTAACCACAATTAAAAATAAAATTTAAAACACGCCTCCGTGATAAAGAGAAATTACGATCGTCGCACACCTTTAAAGAACCATTGTTTAATCGGTGTTTTATGAAAGTTATAACATGAACCGAACATGTGAGCAACGACGAGGTATACCCAACATCAATAAGAGACAGTTAATGTTTCGGTGACATGTAATGAGGAAGGAAGGTTTGGAGAATCCGATACACCAGGGCGGATAAAGAGAAAGAGCGACAGTGGAAAACAGCACGTGACATACTTGATGAGCTTAAGCAAATGAATGACAGGGCAGGGTTTGGGAGAAATAACAGGACAAAATATATTAAGCGCTACAAAGGACAGTATGATATTGAGGGCCGTGATAGCCTACATACTTATACGACACATATAAAAGAAGACTACCAAAAGAGGCACTACTACGCAAGGCATGAAGACCGTATACCCCAGTAATTGTAATAAAGGGTTCAGTTCGAAATTCAGAGCACCTGAAGAAGGCCGGAGCGTACAACGGCCGAAACGTCGTACAAATTGCAACAAAGATGAGGACATTAGTCTGAATTATGTAAACACTGTAATAAATAACTTGACAAAATAACGAAGCCCACATCACTAAAAAAAAAAAAAAAAAAAAAATTATCAACAGCGGTAACAGCTAAAAAGAAAAATTAATGTCATCAAGATGTTCATTTTATAGATCAATAGTTCAAAGATGATAAAATTTCAGCTGACAAGGCTAGTCACTAAGATTTTAATTCATAACCTAATGGTGTCAGCTTAAACTGACACTATCCGTTTTCTACAATCGTAACCATATATTTTTTTAATCCTTATTTCTTCGATTTCAAAAAGCAACTTGAAAATCTTCCGAATTTTTTTTCGGCGAAATTCTAACTTTTCAAAATTATTGATTAAAATTAAAAGTTTAGATATATGGAAAAAAAAAGGCATCAATTTAAACTGACGCCAGGTTGATAGAAATCAATATGTGAAAACGTTTATTTACTTTCTTTAGTTTCTTTCTTAATCAATATTCTCCTGGCGTCAATTGAAACCGACGCCTTATTGCTTTACCAATTATAGTGAGCATTCTGCTTGTAGTTCACTTCTTTTAATGTCCAAATAAAAAATTTCCATTATATTTCAGTGAAATTTTACATTATGAAATTAATGTTCATAAATATAATTTAGATGTGTGGGAAGAAAAGACATCAGTTTAAACTGAAACCAAGAGGATATATATTAATTAGTTCTACTACGTCCTACTCCTTCCTTCCTTCCTTCCTTCCTTCCTTCTTTCCTTCCTTCTTTCTTTCCTTCCTTCCTTCCTTCCTTCCTTCTTTCTTTCCTTCCTTCCTTCCTTCCTTCCTTCCTTCCTCTAATCGGGAGATGGTCACCTCTACGTGGTGTAAAGGTTCTCGAGTTTGTCTCGCTAGAACCTGTTACAACTGAGTAGTTCGATCCTCAGTGGGAACCCCATATGTTCGGCCTTGTGCCACATCTTGGCGGTGCTTAGAAAATCAACAATTAATTCCTCTAATCGGGAGATGGCCACCTCGACGTGATGTAAAGGTTCTCGAGCTTGTCTTGCCAGAACCTGTTACAGCTGGGTTCGATCCTCACTGGGTACCCTATATCTTTAGCCTTGTGCCACATCTAAGCGGCGCTTAGAAAATCAACTATTCCTTTCTTCCTTCCTCTAATCGGGAGATGGTCACCTCGACGTGGTGTAAAGTTTCTTGAGCTTGTCTCGCTAGAACCTGTTACAACTGAGTAGTGAGTTCAATCCACACCTGGTACCCTATATCATCGGCCTTGTGCCACATCTAATGGTTACTAGGCTTGTTTTGCTAGGTCAATTACAACTGCTTAGAAAATCATTTTTGAGTAAATAAATCCCTTAATCTGGTGGTGGAAGATTTGTGAGGAACTTCGAACCATCTCTTAATTTCTGATATTCCCAGGGAGGTCAGTCAGTTAAGTTAAGTTCCATACGTGATACACGCTTGGGCGATCATGTCTCGAAAGAGACATGACTTACTGGGCAGAATATTATCCCACAGTAGGTTACTATTGCTTTCTGCGGTAGACTGGTTGCCGACCAAGGCTATAGAACCCAATCTGTCCTGTTATTTAACCCATAACTGGAAGGAATAGACGGATTAATACCTTTCCCAAGGGTATTTGCGCGTAAGTGAATACAATGGATTCAACTGGAATTCGAACTCGGCTCCCCGGCTTCTCGTTCCGAGCCGATATCTACTGTACCACAACGCACATCCCGGGGAGGTAGCTATGGGTAAATAGTGAGCCTTCAGAGAAAAAAGTAATAATGAACATTTTTATTGACATTACATTTTATATTACATTTTTATAGCAAAATGGCAATGCAATATTAAAAATATTAAAAATGCAATTTTTATAGTAAAATTACTAAGAATCCATTTTATCATCTACAAACTATACATCTAAAAGTATATCTTTACATTGGAAGTATGAAATTACGAACAAATTATTTAGATTTTTGCATTAAATAACCCATATAAGTTGATAATGCCACCAGAATAAGCCACATTTTTTCTTTCTTTCCTAATATACTACTGGTGTCAGTATAAAGTGACGCCTTATTTTTCCAATATATTGCAATTATCTGGCTTAAAGTTAGCATTTTCTTGATTTCAGAAGAAAACCTGGACATTTTCCAACATATCTCAGTGAAATTTCTACTTTCAAAATTATAATTTATAATTATAATGTAGATATATTGAAGAAAGATGGCGATAGTTTAAATGGACACCAGAAGAATACGTGTCAATAAGTGCCAACGCTTCTTTCCTTCTTTCTAAGCCGAAATGTTTCTGGCGACGATACAAACTGACACCACATTTTTTTCTCATTTGTTATGAAATTTTTTCTGTAAATTTGTAAGTTTTCAATATATTTAATTGAAATATTCACTATTTAAGATTATCTAAACTTATTTATAAATGGAACTTTGTGTGTATGTGTGTGTGTGTGCGTGTGTCCGTTAGCTATAGACTCCAAAACGGCTGAACCGATTTTCTTGAAAATTTACACAGCTGTACTATAAGCGTTTGCGAGTGTTCTTAGCTAGGTTTTGTGTCGATGTACCCCCCCCCCCCAGATAAATATCGAAAATCGATAATCGAAAACTTCGGGTTATAGAAGGAATGGTCCGATTTTAATCAAATTTGATACACTCATAGACAAAGACATAAGAAACGATATTCAGAAGTTTCAAGGTTGCAATTCTTACAATAGTGCAGAAAATAAAATATATATATATATATATATATATATATATATAAAAGGCAAGATGTTTGTGTCTGTGTCTGTTTATCTGCTTGTATGTCTGTATTTTTTTAGTCCTTTTATTTTAGTTTTTGCTTCGGATTTGGCTCTAAGTAGGTATAATTGTAGTTCTTAGTCTCAACCATGTTACCATTTACTCAGAGGACTTATTTAACTTTCAAAATTCAGTATACGACGAAAAAAACCTATTTGGTATCGATACCAGAAAATCAAAATTTGACTTACATCCATTCATTTTCATTCAGTCTACGGTTTCGCTTTAACTGGAAAAACTATTGCTTTTTAGTTTTTCATGCCAACGTCCAAAGAGTCTGAGCTCCAGGACCATGGATTAGTTTTAAAGCTTTCATTACACCCGAGTAACGCCGGGGTATATTGCTAGTTATATATAATTATAGTTTTGATATACAAGAAAAAAGCTCCAACTCGAAGGTTGACCGAAATATATTGGTTAAGTTCTATTTCCAGTTAATATTGGGTTGTCCGAAAAAATCTTAGTACCCAAGATTCACCAAGTTCTCGCAGATGATGGATTTTGATACATTTAGTATTTCTATCAGTTCCCGCGTTGTATTATGCGGGTTATTATCAATCAATGTTTTGATTTTGTCTTTATTTGAAGTGGTGAGGGATCTGCCTGAGGGTTATTCATAAATAGAGCTACAATCACCAACTCTAAAATTAACGAAACATTTTCGTACAGATTAGTCGGCTAAAGCACCTTCACCTTACACAGCACATATCTTTTTTTGGTTCCTTGCGAGGCAACTTTTTTCTTCTGCGAGAATTAAAAAAAACATCAAGTCTCTAAAATGCATTTTATAATCTTAAATTTGATAGGGATGCAAAATTGGCACGAATTAAGTAATTGTGAACTTTCTTTCTCGAAATATATATATATATATATATATATATATATAAACATGCTCGTTTATATAAAACGAGCTTTAAAGCTAATCTATGGTTCTGGAGCTCAGACTCTTTGGACGTTGGCACGAAAGACTAAAATGCAATAGTTGTTTCCAGTTAAAGCGAAACCGTAGACTGAAAGAAAAATGAATGGATGTAAGTCAAATTTTGACTTCCTGATATCGATATCAAATTTTCTGCACTAAGTAAGAACTGCAACCTTGAAACTTCTGATTTTCTCGATTATCGATTTTCGATATTTATCCGGGGGGTACATCGACACAAAACCTAGCTAAGAACACTCGCAGACGCTTATAGTATAACTGTGTAAATTTTCAAGAAAATCGATTCAGCCGTTTTGGAGTCTATAGGTAACGGATACACACACACACACACGCACACACACACACACACAAAGTCCCATTTATAAATAAGTTTATATATATATATATATATATATATATATATATGTTTAGGTATGTGTGTCTTTTGGTCATGTTTTATGATTAATTTCTTTATATATATATCGAAATATGGCATTTAGAGAATGAGCATAGTATTAAGTTGATAGAATAATGTACTTAGAAACAAAGAAAGTAATGTTGAGCTAGTATATTATATTATTTGTGTTAAAATTTTCTTTTGTTTAAAATAATATTTTTTTATAAAAATCCCGTAGAACACACACGATCTATGGAATATGTCTATAAAAAAAACAAAAAACGGCGAGAAAACTACTCAACTGTAATGAGATTGAGAGAATGAATGATGGAACAAAGTCTAGTGTTACGTTTTTATAATTGTCTCACCCCAGTACTGCCACTGGTGCGCTGGGAGTTGCATAATCAAAAAGTGAAGAGAAAGGTGTCAGAGAATAGGTAAGCGTAGGACATGAACGCTGGTGTGAAGAGAGTTGCGTGAGAATACAGCGTAAAGGGCGAAGAACAAGGTACGGGGTGCCGAGAAACGGATGGGAGTCAAGGAGATAAGAGATGAATGTTGACGTTGTATTCAAACTCTTAGAGATTGTAGCTATCAGGAAATCAAGAATATGGAAGGAAGTACCAAAGGCGGGAAGTGCGAGAAAAGAAGCTGTTAGAGTAGAAGTTGCGGTTGTTTTTCACTGTAAAAGAGTGGGGCCTCGTTGCTAGTTTAGTAACACGAGTAAATTTGTGCAAAGGCTTACCAGGGTGATAAGCTCGTCGGAGTAGATTCCTTGATGAGACAGAGGAAAGCTGCATCTCGTCAGTGAGAAAGTGACTGGATAAGAAAAGATGTGGAGAGCCGTTAGGGACGGAGTGGCTTACACATAAGCCGAAGCCACACAAACAGCAAAACAAATTCATATACGTTTTCCCTGCCTTCCCATTTTTCTATTACATTTTCTGAACACATGAAGATGAAGGTTTCTTTAAATGAACATTTTAATACGAGAGGCGTATAAAGTCTGCTGTGTAAAATTTCATATCGAACCCATTTTTATTTTATTTTAGTCCGTTGTATTGTCTAAAAAGTTATTTACGTCTTACACTTAAATTGATTAGTGTTAGCTTCATTAAAAATTGATTGTTTCCAAAAAAAAAAACAAAGCTTCAATGAAAGCACATGCGGAAGCAAATGAGAAAGGTGTGGTTAGATAGATAGATAGATAGATAGATAGATAGATAGATAGATAGATAGATAGATATGAAACTATTAAGATAGATAGAGGATAGATAGATAGATAGATAGATAGATAGATAGATAGATAGATATGAAACTATTAAGATAGATAGATAGATAGATAGATAGATAGATAGATAGATAGATATGGACATATTGAGATAGATAGATAGATAGATAGATAGATAGATAGATAGATAGATAGATAGATATGAACATATTGAGATAGATAGATAGATAGATAGATAGATAGATAGATAGATAGATAGATAGATATGGATATATTGAGATAGATAGATAGATAGATAGATAGATAGATAGATAGATAGATAGATAGATAGATAGATATGAAACTATTAAGATAGATAGATAGATAGATAGATAGATAGATAGATAGATAGGATAGATAGACATATTGAGATAGATAGATAGATAGATAGATAGATAGATAGATAGATAGATAGATAGATAGATAGATAGATAGATAGATAGATAGATAGATAGATAGATAGATAGATAGATAGATAGATAGATAGATAGATAGATAGATAGATATGAATATATTGAGATAGATAGATAGATAGATAGATAGATAGATAGATATGAACATATTGAGATAGATAGATAGATAGATAGATAGATAGATAGATATGGACATATTGAGATAGATAGATAGATAGATAGATAGATAGATAGATAGATAGATAGATATGAAACTATTAAGATAGATAGATAGATAGATAGATAGATAGATAGATAGATAGATAGATAGATAGATAGATAGATATGGACATATTGAGATAGATAGATAGATAGATAGATAGATAGATAGATAGATAGATAGATAGATATGGACATATTGAGATAGATAGATAGATAGATAGATAGATAGATAGATAGATAGATAGATAGATAGATAGATAGATAGATAGATATGAACATATTGAGATAGATAGATAGATAGATAGATAGATATGAACATATTGAGATAGATAGATAGATAGATAGATAGATATGGACATATTGAGATAGATAGATAGATAGATAGATAGATAGATAGATAGATAGATAGATAGATAGATAGATAGATAGATAGATATGAACATATTGAGATAGATAGATAGATAGATAGATAGATAGATAGATAGATAGATAGATAGATAGATAGATATATTGAGATAGATAGATAGATAGATAGATAGATAGATAGATAGATAGATAGATAGAAACTATTAAGATAGATAGATAGATAGATAGATAGATAGATAGATAGATAGATAGATAGATAGGATAGATATGGACATATTGAGATAGATAGATAGATAGATAGATAGATAGATAGATATGGACATATTGAGATAGATAGATAGATAGATAGATAGATAGATAGATAGATAGATAGATAGATAGATAGATAGATAGATAGATAGATAGATAGATAGATATGAACATATTGAGATAGATAGATAGATAGATAGATAGATAGATATGAACATATTGAGATAGATAGATAGATAGATAGATAGATAGATAGAGACATATTGAGATAGATAGATAGATAGATAGATAGATAGATAGATAGATAGATAGATATGAAACTAAGATAGATAGATAGATAGATAGATAGATAGATAGATAGATAGATAGATAGATATGGACATATTGAGATAGATAGATAGATAGATAGATAGATAGATAGATAGATAGATAGATAGATAGATAGATAGATAGATATGGACATATTGAGATAGATAGATAGATAGATAGATAGATAGATAGATAGATAGATAGATAGATAGATAGATAGATATGAACATATTGAGATAGATAGATAGATAGATAGATAGATAGATGGATAGATAGATAGATAGATAGATAGATAGATAGATATGGACATATTGAGATAGATAGATAGATAGATAGATAGATAGATAGATAGTTAGATAGATAGATAGATAGTTAGATATGGATAGAAGGAGATAGATAGATAGATAGGTAGATAGATAGATAGATAGATAGATAGATAGATAGATATGGACATACATAGATAGATAGATAGATAGATAGATAGATAGATAGATAGATAGATAGATAGATAGATAGATAGATAGATATAAACAAACATAGAGATTGGAGTAGTTAGATTAACAACAATGCCATTTTTATTCCCTTATTAAACACTTATCCTGTCTTCTAATTACCATCAATTAGTAAAAAAGAAAGGCATTTTAAATGTGAATAAAAAAGCTTTCATTCAGTTTCGATTGGATAGAATTTAGTTCAGACGAGTGGAAGTTGATCTACAGGACTTTTATGTACCATACAACATTTTTAATGGTATTCAGTCAGTTAATTGCCATGTGTGATACACACTTCGGCGATCATGTCTCGAAAGAGACTTGATTGATTAAGAAGTAGGTACCAGTTGCCAACCAAGGACATAGAGCCCAATCTGTCCTGCTATTCAATTCTTTTATCTCCATCACATGTGATACACTAGCGAGAAGATGTTTGCGCAGTAGGCTGCCATTACTTTCTGCGATAAACCGGTTGCCAACCAAGGCTATAGAACCCAGTCTGTCCTGCTATTCAATTCTTTTATCTCCATCACATGTGATACACTAGCGAGAAGATGTTTGCGCAGTAGGCTGCCATTACTTTCTGCGATAAACCGGTTGCCAACCAAGGCTATAGAACCCAGTCTGCCCTGCTATTCAATTCTTTTATTAAATATGTTAAGTGCCATACGTGATACACGCTTGGGCGATCATGTCTCTTTCGGGACATGACTGACTAGGCCGAAGATTTCCTTACAGTAGGTTGCCATTAATTTCTGAGGTAGACCAGTTGCCATTCAAGGCTATGGAACCAAATCTGTGCTGCTATTCAACCCATACATGGAGGGAGGAGAGATGAATGCATACCTTTCCAGAAAGTATTTGTGAGTATGTGAATGAAACGAATTCGACTCTAATTCGAACGCGGCTCTCCGATTTCTCAATCCAAGCCGATATCCATTACAATACAACCTACATAATGTCATTAGACGTAATAACATCATGAAATATAATGCCGTTTGCTCGACGTAGTATTACTGAATTCTGTGGTAAGCATATATCTCTGTTGACGATTTTCGGCATCAGTATATCCGCAAATTGGACGAGTCCAACTCATATTATGAAGAAGCTACGCGAGAACTGCCTGCAGGGTCATCCAAAAAAAAAAAAAAAAGTAAAAGGAAAAAAGAAAGGAGTCCAAAATGCTAATTACAGTTTGAAGATACTAAAATCAAGCAGGTGTAGAAATGTAAATACCTGGGAAGTGTTCTAACACAGAACGGAAAATGAGACACTGAGATCCGAAGGCGTGTTGGGATGGTCAAGGATGCATTCCAAAAGCTAAGCTGAGTATTAAGAGACATGAAAATTTCGTTGGAAACAAATAAAAAACTACTGGAATGGTTTGCGGTATCTGTTCTCTCTATATGGCAGCGAATGCTGGACAATCTCATTAGAAAATAAGGAAAGACTTGAATTAACGAAAATGTGGTTCTACAGAAGGATACTGAGAATACCATGCACCGAACATGAAAACCTAGACAGATTTTGGAGAAGATGGAAACTAAAAGGAAACCTATACTTAACAACAGAAAAAGACTGTCGATGTTTATGAGACACGTAATGAGGAAGGAGGGCATGGAGAATCTAATATTCACAGGACGGATAGAGGGACTGCAATGCGTGACATGGCTGATGGCCTTAAGCAAGTAGATGACAGAGCAGGTTTTGGAAAACATACCAAGAGAAAAAGTGTTAAGAGCTACAAAAGATAGGAGGATGTGGGGGGCGGGCATGATCGCCTATGTCCTGAAGGTTCACGGCACATAGAAGAAGAAAAAAGTGTTCATCTCCACAACACTAGTCATTAATAGTTACTATAAATATTAGAAAAAAACCATTTCTTCGTTTACAAACGGGTGAATTCCAATGATATCTTCCAATGGAAAAGTTATCTGTTTCTTTCCAGGGCCACTATATACCTATCTACTTTAAAATGATCGCAATTCAAAGCTGCCTTGTCGTTGGCGGGTGTTGGGCAGGCCGAGGAAAGAAGCTCGACTCGCCGAGGAAACGGGATAGAAGATTTGCAGTCATTGAGGCAGAATAAGCTGCGAAGTCGACGAAATCGAGAGTAGTGGGCCACAATGTTGCCGGTAAGCGGAACCCTGGCCTGGCATTACCACTCCCCAAATCTGACGCTCTTAACGGATCGATAATGAAAAGGAAACGGCCGGTCGAGATCAATATCCTGTCAATTGGTACCAGTCTGCCTAGTATCAGTGCTGCTATAGAGTCGGATGAGAGGGACAGGAAGACGTAAGGGGTCTGGCAAGATACACGGCTCGTCGGTAGTGAAAGGAGCGCTATATTGCCATTTGGTTATTCGTGTTCAACGAATCAAGTAGAATGGGATTTATTAGGAAAGATTGCGTGAGCAACAATTAACAAAGAATAGCTATATTAGGGCTCAAGCGATATATACAGACATGAACGTGGATACATATAGATAGATATGAACAGATTGAGAGATTGATAGTTCTAAACTGACGCAGATCGATAGATAGAAAGTCCCAAAAATGTGAATAGATAGATAGATAGATAGATAGATAGATAGTGTTAATTTTCTAAGCGCTGCTTAGATGTGGCACAAGGCCGAACGTATGGGACACCCAGTGAGTATCGAACTCACTACTCAATTGTAATTACTGTAATTGCTAACAATTACACCACATCAAAGTGCCCAAAGATAGAGAGCTATGAACTTAGATAGATATTTACAGACTTAGATAGATACAGACTGAACTTATATATATATATATATATATATATATATATATATATAGTCATCTGCAGACAGATCTGTTTTGCTGTATCACAGCTCATCAGTACGGTTACACAGCCGATTGCTTTTTACCCAGGATTGAAACCCGACCGAACTGGCGTCAGTCGGCGATTCTATCTCTGAGCTACGGACTCTCGGTAGAAGGAGGCAGACTTTTTAGCATGTATATTATCATTATACACGCCTCCTCGGGTTTTTTTACAAAATACAACGGAGAATCTGTAATGTGATTGTTACTGACTTGGCAGCCCGGCTGCAGTTACTCTCTCACCGGCGTGATATATATATATATATATATATATATATATATATATATATCGTTTCACCCCAAGCAAAGCATTCCACTGCTACTATTGCACAGTGGGTTACATAGGAGAAAGTGATGAGAAAGAGTGTTTAGTTATAGGAAGGAGACGGATGAGGATACCGAGGAGACGGGTTGAGTAGGATGAGGGTTGAGTAGATGAGAAAGAGTGTTTGAGAGAATAGATGCGAATTAGTGTGATAAGAGGTGTCTGTTGACCTTACATTTACATTCCTGGAGATTGTAGCTGTCGGGAAAGCAAGTATATGGAAGGGAAGTACGAGAAAAGAAGCAATTAGAGTAGAAATTGCGGTTACATCTTATCTGTTTAACTGTAAAAGAATGGGACCTAGTTGCTAATCTAGTAGCTCGTGCAAATTCATACTTAGTGGGCACTTGTGATCTAAGTTCATCGGAGCAGAAGCCGTGAAAGTATTTATAGAAGAGGCACAGGGAAGCCACATCACGCCGGTGAGAGAGTGACTGCAGCCGGGCTGCCAAGTCAGTATCGATCACATTACAGATTCTCCGTTGTATTTTGTCAAAAAACCCGAGGATAATAGCAGGGGCACTCGACCAGATGTTGCAGCAGCATTCAATACACGGGTGGATGGTAGATTCATATATATGCAAAATGGATTCAGACGGGAAAAACTTCCGGGCCCTGCACAGAGAACCGACTTTCATAGCAGCGGATTTAGCAATAGATTCGATATATATATATTCTAACAGACTTAGATAGATATAAATTATGTGATATATAAATAGTTAGGTAGATATTAAGATAGATAATTATTTGCAGACTGAGATACAGTTATAGGGGTAAACGACTCCGACTGACACCGAATCGGTCGACTTTCGATCCCGGCCAGAAGGAAGTCGATGTCACCACACAGATGAGCTGTGATACAGCAAAACAGATCTGTCTACAGATGACTACATATATTCGTTATCTACATACAAACATGTTTCGCGAGATATATAGATAACAAAAAGGAATTGTTTCGCAATCTAACACTAATTTCACTTTTATTAAATCTTTATCAGAGCAAGAGATATGAAGAAAAAGATCAAAGAAATACTTGTATTTTTATTTTTCTTGTTTGATTTTCATTGGTTCTTCATGTTTCGCATGCATTCGACAATTTTATAATTAGTGGCGTTCAGAATTCAGGAAGAGATTAAGAGAAATTAACGTATTCTAAGCCCACCCGAAGAACAGTGGAAAAGTAACTAAAGCCGAGATTCTAGATTCAGACCCCAATTATTACAAATTCCTCGTTGGATTTGATCAAGAATCTCTCTTTATATAGCTAGAGTGCCAGACTATATGCGACGCCAATATTCAAATGGTAAACTTATCTTAGGACAAGATGGATTCTGGCGAAATGTCAGGTACGAAACAGTGAAAAAAGTTTCCTAGCAGCGAACCTAGCAATAAATTCAATATAATGTTTCCAATTCATGTCAGCTGAAAACGTTAGTCTGAGAAGGCACAACGAGTTACTCTTTCGGAGGTTAGCATCTGCCATACTGATCGAAGGTAAAAAGGGTTCTCGCAGACGATTTTTTTTTTAATCATATCAGTAAATTTTCGGTAGTCCATCCCACAATGCAGCTGTTGTAAGGTAAAAGCAGCCCGAATTAAGATTCTTTCTTATTTAACAAGAGAACAAGTATGGTCCACCCCTGTGCACATGTTATTTTTTATTTTTATTTTTTATTTTTTTTTAATCATATAACCCCGAGCAAGGCGGTAATGCCACTGATGTGCAGGGGGCTACGTAAGAGTGAAAAGATTGGAAAAGAGAAAGAAAGCCGGAAACCACATCCTAAACAGGAAACAAGGGATGAGCCTCTTCACCCGTTCAATAGACGTGGGTGGAGTGTAAACCGGGCGATAGTGGTGTAAACCGGGCGATAGTGATGAAAAGAAAAGAGTTTCGCTTTGAAAACGTTAAACTTAACAAATCATTCTTTGTCCCAGTTAAATTTGTTTGTTTTTTTTTTATACATAAACCTTAAAATGAAAATATGAAAGTAAAATCGTAGGAGTTATAAAGAAAACAACTTCCTTATAAATGCAATAAATCGGTCCCTAAAATATTTGCATATTCTTTTATAACTATTACGATTTTATATTCATATTTCATTTTAAGTTTTAGCATCACCCAGATTAAATTAAACGTTCAATAAATGAAAACATGACACCCCAGATTTATAATTTATAACGATCTTAAACAAAAAACACCGAAAATAAAAATTCAAATCTAAAAAAACGTTCAGTTCATAATATGCAACTGATGAGTGTATAAGGCATGAAACTCCTAGTTGTTCTTCAGACGTAAGAAAAAAATCTATATATATATTCGTCGTTTTTCTACGAGCGTTTTTCTAAGAGGTGTGCGTTGATAACACGCTCGTAGAAAACATATATATACTTAGACAAGAAAATAATAAACAGAAACTCAAAATCCTGGAAGCTATCTACATTAAACAACTTAAACCTGGTTTGAATACGATAAATTTTGATATCTCAACTAACATACTCAAATGCCTGTAATCGGATCAGGGACCACAACACAGGGATCATTGTCTGCTACCATCCGCCACGGTAGGGATGGACTTGTCTCTTCAATTTAATTCTCTGTATTGTTAATAACTTAAATGTTCTATGTTTACTGTGTGTTAATATTTAATCTTTGATAATGGTTTATTTGAGCCGAAAGCTTAGACCCGATAAAAAAAATCAACAATTACTGTGATTTTTTGTTGTCTTTCAACGATATCACCACCCAATATATCAGACGGTACGAATGGATCCTACACAAAATTAATAGACAACATTTTTCTATATTATTCAATGAAACCTGTATTAACGAAAAAATGCTGCCAAAATACACACAATTTATATATATATATATATATATATATTATAAATTATGTTTTAGAACATGTACAAATTTTTTTATATATCCACTACAAATTGTACATTTTGTTTCGACATTAAAATTAAATGTCTCATCAGGTGGTGTGGAAATAAATGGTCATTCCTTACCACACTATCTGATGAGATGTACAATTTGTAGTGGATATAAAAAAAATTGTACATTTTCTTCTTTTATCTTTTTTTGTACAAGTTTCATTAAAAAACGATTGACAAAGTACTGCGGTTTAGTTATTTATTTCTGTTCTTATAATGTTTTCTTTTCTGTACATAAACTGTGTAGAAAATTCCCGAATATTCTGTATATCTAAGCCTTTTTTAGTCATTATGAAGGATGACTTTATTTTTACTTTTAACAGAATGTATGGATATCTTTATGTACGCATGTATCTAGAGTTTTAAGAAGGTTTTATTTTTAAAACACGATCATCACATTGTGGCCATGGTCATCGTTGATGTTAGTTTTTCTGTTTTATTCCATTATTTTTAGCCTTTTTCTAAATGCGGATTTAAAATCATACACATGCAAAAAAAATTTCTACATAATTTATGCCTAGATAAGAAAGAAAATAAAACGATCGAGTACGCCTGGCTGTTAGGCTGGTTAGCCAATGTCTCTTGCAGACACCTGCTCAGGCACATGTGACCACAACACTCACGTTGCCCACCGCTAGTTTGTACTACAACTATGCTGAGCGAACCTTAGTTGCAGTTTCTGGGAGAGAGCGCGTCTTCTGGCGTGAACAAATGTTTGAACAAGGCCAGTACGTTCAAAGCCTCAGTCACAATGACTTCTGACTTTGTGCTATAATACCGATCCCTCAAAAGGCGCGGGTCAACTCATGTTTTGGTTTTTCAAGCTCTTTCTAATATTGCGGCACGCTGGAATTGACCCCACAGCATCAGTAATTCAAAATCGATCACGGTGAAGCTTGAACTAGGTCTCATGGTCTGAAATCCCTTTGCCATATCTTTTATGCAACTATTTTTAATTTATTCTCTTTACATAAAAAATTGAAAACAAGTGAACAATCTAATCTAAACTTATTTATAAATGGAACCTTGTCTGTGTGTGTGTGTGTGTGTGTGTGTGTGTGTGTGTGTCCGTTACCTATAGACTCTGAAACGGCTGAACCGATTTTCTTGAAAATTTACAGAGTTGTACTAAAAGCGTCTGCGAGTGTTCTTAGCTAGGTTTTGTGTCGAGGTATCTCCGATAAATATCGAAAATCGATAATCGAAAATATCGGGTGATAGAAGGAGTGGTCCGATTTTAATCAAATTTGATACACTCATAGACAAAGACATAAGAAACGATATTCAGAAGTTTCAAGGTTGCAGTTCTTACAATAGTGCAGAAAATCGATTATATATATATATATATATATATATATATATATATATATATATATATATATATAAGGCATGATGTTTGTGTGTGTGTCTGTTTATCTGCCTGTATGTCTATTCTTTTTCAGAACTTTTCTTTTAGTTTTTACTTCGGGTTTGGCTCTAAGTAGGTATAATTGCAGTTCTTAGTTTCAGCCATGATACCATTTACTCAGAGGACTTATTTAGCCTTCAAAATTTAGTTTACGACGAAAAAACCTATTTGATATCGATACCAGGAAATCAAAATTTGACTTACATCCATTCATTTTTCTTTCAGTCTACGGTTTCGCTTTAAATGGAAACAACTGTTGCTTTTTAGTTTTTCATGCCAACGTCCAAAGAGTCTGAGCTCCAGGACCATGGATTAGTTTTAAAGCTTTGATTACACCCGACCAACTCCGTGCTATACAGCTAGTAATAAAATAAAAACAACGAAAACAAATGAAAACTTAACTACTGCATCTGACATACCGCTAATCACCCTATGTTCTTTGCCTGTTCACCTCAACACAAACACATGGAAATTGTATATCCCAAAAATAAAAATAAATTCGATTTTCATCGAAGACATAAATTCTGTTCAGTATGAAACTGGGCGCGTGTTCGAATGGTTCAAACGTTCGTTTTCAGACCATGAAGACCATATTCGAATCTCACCGTTGTCGATTTGTCAGGATGGTGACTTCATGATGTTATCAGTCTGGAGGAGGGGATCTCAGCGAACGACCCAGGTGGAAAGTGCCTGAAAACCATACCCCTGGTTGACCCAAGCCCTGTGAATGAAATTGGGTCGACGGGACCTCTTGGGAGCCTTCGGTAGCTTGAAAGAAGTATATATATATATATATTCTAGCATCATAGCCCGGCGTTGCCCGTGTAACTCAGGACATTTTAGTAGTAGAAGATGTCACTTTTTATTTTACATATTTTGTTTTTGTTTGAAAAAAAAAACAATTTAAAAAAAATATTTCTTTTGTTTGAAAATTACGGGGTAAAGTATTCACGTTTTTTTTAATGAATTTTTAAAACGTCGGAATAAAAATTAAATATAAAGGCACATTTTTTTTTTAATAAAGAATATTTTAGTCACGTTTGACACATGTGATTTGATTTCTGTGACGTAATTCAGCAACGATCTTAGATCTTAGATGTTTTAAAAAATCGGCCCCATTGGCCAAAAAGTGCGAAAATGGAAAATTGCTGAATTTAAAACTCAAAATATATGTGTCGACCTGGCTTCCCTGGAGATATATGTCCCTAGAAAGTTTGAATGGCGTAGCTTAAAAAATGTAGGCCTGCATAGGGAACAGTCACACAGAGACTCACAGATTGCCTTTTATATATATAGATAACCAGATAAAGAAAACCAACCGCTTTACAATTCCGAGTTCTCCTGCATTTTCAAAAAAAAATGCTCAATATTGTAAAGCATAATATAATCATATAATTAAATTTGTTTTTTAATTAAAAATACATTGCGACACGTAAATTTCTATGTTTCAAGATTTCTACCTCGTCATCAGGCAATGTTATCTTATAGTTGTGAAAATGATTTTCATTTAAATATAAGAAAAATACTTTTGTTATTTATAGAAATGGGAAGACATAAAAAAATCATGTGTGTGTTCAATTTCACTAAACAGAATAGCGATTAATTTTAATTTGAAAAAAGTTTATATTTTGGGGAAATATATGATTTCTTCTTGAAATCTTAATTAGTTAGCATTAACGATAATGACAAACTGTTTTGCTTACATGAAAGATTTCCAAGCAACAACAAACTCGTGCATTTAAGACGCTGGAAGCGAATTTTTTTTTTTTTAATCATATCACCCCGAGCAAAGCGGTAATGCCACTGATGTACCGGGGGCTACGTAAGAGTGAAAAGATTGGAAAAGAGAAAACCGGAAACCACATTATAAACAGGGAACAAGGGATGAGCCTCTACACCTGTTCAATAGACGTAGGTGGAGTGTGAACCGGGCGATGTCGCATCACAGATAGTGACGTCATTATCGTTTGCCCGTGTTTATAATATATAATGTAATTTGACATCTTTGAAAATGGCTTATGTAAGCCGAAAGCTTAGATTGGATTATTATAAAATTATGTATCAATATTGTAATTTTCTTTCTTCATTTAATGATAATGCTATTAATTTTATCAGAGAATATGAAAAATTTACAAAAAATAGACAAAACTTGTCTGTATTATTTAATGAAACATGCATTAATATATATATATATATATATATATATATATATATATACATCCGACACATTTGAATTTTGAAAATTTTCTCTAATGTATATTGGCTCTGTATTCTTAATACATTGAGCTCTCAGCCTGCATCACCTTTTAATGTTAAAATTTTTTTAATATTGATTGGGATCAGGTTCTTGGAATTTACCTTCCTACTCTTCCACTTCGGATTAAAGAAATACAATATATATATATATATATATATATATATATATATATATATATAAGAAAAATTAAGACAGACACGTTATTTCATGGTGAATCGGAAGTATAGGCCCATTTCAGGCAAACCATCGTCAGCTTCCGTCTTTATTTAACAAAGGATTTTACATGAATGAGATTCACAAAAACCTAAAGAAATCTCATTCATGTAAAATCCTTTGTTAAATAAAGACGGAAGCTGACGATGCTTCGCCTGAAATAAGCCCATACTTCCGATTCACCATGAAATAACGTGTCTGTTTTAATTTTTCTTATATTTGCTCTCTATACATTTATATGCATATATGTTTAGAGCTCTCTTAGAGAGTTATCCTACGTATGTAAAGGATACTCCTTTGGATTCTTCTATATCTACACCGCATGCTGATATATATATATATATATATATATATATATATATATATATTGAATTATTCTATATCTATACCGCATGCTGATATATCTATATCTATATATATATATATATATATATATATATATTGAATTATTCTATATCTACACCGCATGCTGATATATATATATATATATATATATATATATATATATCATGTCACGCTCAGGGATTTGGATTATTATAATTTTTTCTTGTTTCTTAACGTTCGATACACACTAGTAGGTACATGTTGCTATCATTTTAGTCGGCATATTGATATAAATATTTGCCATATATTCGACGGCACGAGCCCACTCGTTTTTGTATATTGACTGAATTCATTTTCTACCCGTATGTAGGTGGTTTGCTGCCAGTATAGCTTCACGTAATTATTTTTTTTTTTTGACTCAAGGTCAAATGAGAGAAAGAAATGTCAGGTAGAAAGATTTCGATCTTGCAAGATTCTTCCTGATCCGTATTCGAAATCTTCGCGTTTACCTAGTTTTTGAACAATGCGCGTATTTAAAACATCGAAGCGCATTAGCCGTCGGTTCAACTTCTTTTTTTAGCGTTTGGTTTCCGTTTGTCGTCAAAAGCTTATCAGTTACTTTTACGATCCGGCGAATCCAAGCGAATGTGTGTAAAAAGGTGTGCAAAATAACAACTCCGTGTGCAGGCGGCTAGATTTACCTGGTCGCCACAGCCGATTACCTTTCGCGAGCGTCTGCACGCGTGCCGATGACGTAACTACGAGTAGAGGTTCAATAATTGTTTCTGGCGCAGTAGCAAGCGCTTTCTCGGCTGAACTCATTGTACACAATGCTAAAACAGAACTTCCTTTCTTGCAGGCTGGCGGAAATTTCGTGTTCTCGTTCTGTTACGGGGAATCCTATATCATGAATTAAAAAAAAAAAAGAATGAATAAAAAAAGACAAAAAGGATGAAAGGAAGTAAGAAAGAAAGAACGAAAGAAAAAAAAACAAAGAAAAACGAAAGAAAAAGGAGAAATAATTAAAGAAGAAAGAAAAAAGAAAGAAAACACCGACTATAAGAAAGAAAAAGAAAAAGGAAAGAAAAAGGAAAAAAGACAAAGAAAACAAATTAAAAAGAATGTAAAAAGAAATAAATAAACAAGAAAGAAGAAACAAAAACAAAGGAAAAAGAAAGAAAAACAGAAAGACGAAACAAATGAAGAAAAAAGAAAAATCGGAATGAATGAATGAATGAAAGACAAAGAACGAAAGAAAGCAAAAACAAGAAAATAGAAAAGACAGAAAGGATAAAAAAGAAAAAACAAGAAATGAAAGAATGAAAAAGAATGAAAGAAAGAAAAAAGATTCGTGTACTGAAGTTAGTCGCACTAGCAACCTCTATCATTAAATCTAAATAATATTTTATTAACAGCCAAGCTGAAACCCACCTGACATTAATCATTGCTTTAGACAATACCTATATGTTTTATAACTCTTTAAACAGAGAAAAAAAAAAGGCTTTTTATTTACTTTTTATGATGTGCTTTCCAAAACTTTTGAGACTTTTTCAAGAAAGACATTTATTCATTTCAAAGAAATACAAGCCTATAATCTCTTTCAAAGTAGGATTCTCTGACTTCAATGTCCTTTGTGTAGGGCTCCAGCCACTTGGTGAAGGTCTCACGGAAGTGCCCCAAAGTGAAGGTGTCCAGGACCTTCTCAACGTCTTCAGTACGTCTACACCTTAGATTGTTGGAACAACTAAAAGTCACATAGGTAAGTTGTGGACTGTATAAAGGGTGAGAAAGAGTTATGATGCCAATCACCATCTTTCTGCTGTCACCACCGGGCCTTTCCTTTTGTTCGTCATTGGACGCCCTTAGAACGAACTTTGCAAAAATTTTCGCAAATTTTACTTCATGAATAATTTGGGTTGAAAATACAAAATTATTATTTAAATCACAATATCAAAAGCATTTCGTTATAATACATCTGCCATCTATAATAAATCTACCATGCGTGCATTGAATACTGCTGCCTTATCTGGTCGGGTGCCCCTGCTATCCACCCAGGGGTCCTTGACAAAATCCAACTTAGAATCTGTAATGTGATTGATCCCGACTTGGCAGCTCGGATACAGTCACGTTCTCACCAGCGCAATGTGGCTTCCCTGTGTTTCTTCTACATATACTTTCACGGCTTCTGCTCCGATGAACTTAGCTACCTGGTTGGTGCCCCCTATATGTGAATTTACTCGAGCCACAAGATTAGCAACTAGGTCCCACCCTTTTACTGAGAAACCAGTAAAATGTAAACGCAACTTCTACTTCATCAGCTTCTTTTCTCGCTCATCCCGCCTGTGGAATTCCCTTCCATTTACTTACTTCCCGACAGCTACAATCTCCAAAAATTTAAATGTAAAATCAGTAGTCATCTCCTATCTCATTAACTTACATCCCCTCTCTCTCTCTCTCTCTCTCTCTCATGCTCCTTTCTCCGACCAATTGGAGTAGATAGACTAAACTATCGCCCGGTTTACACTCCACCCACGTCTATTGAACAGGTGTAGAGGCTCATCCCTTGTTGCCTGTTTAGGATGTGGTTTCCGGCTTTCTCTTTTCCAATCTTTTCACTCTTACGTAGCCCCCTGCACATCAGTGGCGTTACCGCCTTGCTCGGGGTGATATGATTAAAAAAAAAGATTTCACTCTCATCAGTATTCTCATGCTTCTCTTACCCACTTCCTGACACCCCCTATAACCTGTCACTCTTTCTTATAACACCCCTCCTATGTAACCCCCTGCGCACCAGTGGCAGTAAACTGACTTGCTCGGAACGATAAGATTATAAAAAAAATAGAGGCGCTATATGTCGATATATCAAATTTCTCATATAATCAACCTTATATTTATTCAACAGTGGAATGGATTTTTTAAAGTTTTTAAAAATAGACAGACGCTCACGTGATATCCAGTTGCGCGCGTCACGTGATAGATTTTAAGAACGCTCCTTTTTCAAAAACACAAAAATTACGTTACAGTCAAAACATGAGGATAAAATAACATCGGAAACATAACATCCTTGAAAATGGCCAGTGAAGTAGCTAAAAGCACTTAGAAAGTCAATAATTATGAAGCATTTTTTACCTTCCTTATCTCTATTAAAATGGAAACATGCAAGAATACTGAAAAAAGTTAAATCAAAAACTAATAAAAAACTTCCTTGTCGGCTGCATTTAACGAAACATGTTCAAAGGAAAGATCGCTACCCAAATATACATTAATGATTGTGTAGAGTTGCCACACCAACACAAAACCATCTATATTGTCTCTATTGACACACGACGGTCTTCATCCAGAAAACTGCAAATATTTTTAACCAGCTCTGATCTACTGAGGTCACTCCACCGCCCCACAATCTTTCACCGTCTCTCACTTTTTCGTTAGCATCCTTGAGCCTCTTGTGACAGCAAACATAAAAGTTCATCCATAAGTAGTCTGAGACTTTTTTTTTTTTTTTTGACCAGTTTAAATGTTGTGGGCCCAGAATAGGTCCGGAAGAAATCTCGAACTCGGGAATTGGTGAATACAAGAGTCTGACTTCCAAGAATTAGACCGGGGTAACTCAACCCAATTCAACTCCACCCCCAGAGGCATATTCTTCCAGTATACATAATAATAGGAAGAGTTCATTATAGTCCAAAAAGGGTAGGTCCAATAACATTACTTTTCCTGTATGGCGATATTCCAAACTTTCTCCACATCCTGACTCTTCAGCGGTGACAAAGTGCGCTTAGTAATGGTAATACGTTGTTGTGCAGTAGATATAAGCTCGGAACGAGAAATCGGAGAACCGTGTACAAATACCTGTTGAATCCACTTAATTTACATACGTGCAAATAAACTTAGTGAAGATATTAATCCATATCTTTATTTTTAACTATTGATTAAATAACAGGACGAATTGGATTCTATGGCCTCGGTTGGCAACAAGTATACGGCAGAAAGTAATGGCAAACCACTGCGAGAAAAGCCTTCTGCCCAGTCACTTTCGAGACATGATCGCCCGAAGGTGTAGCATTTTATTCAATTTTTTCTTGTGATTGTCACACTTCATCTTAAACAGTATATTGCCAGTCGTCATTAACGAAACATATATATATATATATATATATATATATATATATATATATATATATATATATATTAGTCATCCACATACAAGTCTGTTTCGCTGTATCACAGCGCATCAGTGTGGCTAGACACATCCACTTGCTTCTGGCCGGGATCGAAACTCGACCGATTTGGTGTCAGTCGGAGTTGCTATATATATATATATATATATATGTGTGT
>JBBBDQ010000891.1:3112500-3130000 GCA_037127315.1 Ascarosepion bandense | reverse complement strand
TATACACTCCGAAACGGCTGAACCGATTTTCTTGAAAATTTACACAGTTGTACTATAAGCGTCTGCGAGTGTTCTTAGCTAGATTTTGTGTCGGGGTACCTCCAATAAATATCGAAAATCGATAATCGAAAAAATCCGGTTATAGAAGGAGTGGTCCGATTTTAATCAAATTTGATACACTCATAGACAAAGACATAAGAAATGATATTCAGAAGTTTCAAGATTGCAGTTTTTACAATAGTGCAGAAAATTGATAATATATATATATATATATATATATATATGTATATATATATATATATATTATAAGGCAAGATGTTTGTGTGTGTGTCTGTTTATCTGTCTGTATGTCCTTTATATAAATCCACAATTTTTATCCGATTCTCGCCAATCTTCACTCAAATATTCTTTAGGCTAAGTCTGAGCTCTAGCTTTCATTACACCCGAGCAACACCGGGCTATACTACTAGTATATATATATATATATATATATATATATATATATATATATATATATATATTAGGGTTATGTATTTTTTGCAACTCTACGTTCCTAATCTAAAGTAAAGAAAACAATAATAATTTGTTTTATTTCTTTAAAATGTCACCCCTTAAGCAACAATTCGATTTTACCATATACGCAAAAAGAGTTGAAATCAAAATATTTCAGAAGCTGTATTTTTTTAATTTGCTAATGATGTAACTGGATAGTACTTATATATATATTTGATGCATTTCATAGTTTATAGCTTATAGCATAACTTAACGATATTCGAAACGAAATTCTGGAATGTTACAGAAAGTTCTAGAAGGTTCCAGAAAGACCTAGTACTGGGGTGACTTAAAAAAAAAGTTGAATTAAACACTTCACATTTTTGTTTAACAAGGGACTGTGTCTTGTGGTGCAGTGGATATAAACTCGGAACGAGAAATCGGAGAGCCAAGTTCGAAAGTAATGGCAACGATTACTTTCAGCGGTAGACTGTTTGCCAACGAAGGCTATACAACCTAATCTATCCTACTATTTAACCCATAGCCGAGGAAAGACTTGACATATTCATACATTTCACAAGGGTAATTGCGCGTATATGAATGCAACGAATTCAACTGGAATTCGAACTCTGCTCTCCGATTTCTCGATCCGGGCCGATATATTCACTGATTTTGAGCAAATATTGTTTATTTTAAGTTAAAAATATCACAGAATTGCGTTTGACCAACTGAAGCACTTTTTTATTGTCTGACAACATGAAATAACGCGTCTGTCGTAATTTTTCTTATATACATACATATGTATATATATATATACCCTGAATAGAGCTTTTGAACATATATTTTTTCCAATTAGGCTTTGTTTGAGATTCTACATGGCTTAGAGATCACACACACACACACACACACACACACACACACACACACACACACACACATATAAATTTATTTATAAATGGAACTTTGTCCGTGTGTGTGTGTCTTAAATTCAAATTTATTAAACTGTCAGTTTGTAATATGCACCTGATGATTGCATAACGCATGAAACTCCGAGTCGTGCCATCGATGTAGGACAACATATATATATATATATATATATATATATATATAAAATTATTTATAAATGGAATTTTGTCTGTGTGTGTATGTGTGTGTGTGTGTGTCTGTCTGTCAGTGTGTGTCCGTTACCTATAGACTCCCAAACGGCTGAACCGATTTTCTTGAAAATTTACTCATTTGTACTATAAGCGTCTGAGAGTGTTCTTAGCTAGATTTTGTATCGAGGTACCTGCAATAAATATCAAAAATCGATAATCGAAAAAATGTCCCGAGACATAATCAGTGAGACATAATTGAAGAAAATTACGTCGGCGCTTTTTTTAATTTCATTTTTAAGCACTCATTAATCTTAAAAGTTTAATAGAATATTTTCCTTAACCTAATGTTTTATTGAATGGTAGAAGGATTCTGCACCATGTCACACAGACAGCAGAACACTGTCATGGCTGTCAGAAAATTTCTGCGGCCCCATCACCCCTTACATCAGGCCACCTAACTCCTCAGACTGCAACCCCCTTGACTATTATATGTGGGGCGCAGTTGATCGAGAGACCAAAATAAGTGAAGGCCAGGATTCACCAAACTAAACAAAGTGAACACCCAGAAAAGATGCAGGGGATTACGAAGTCGTCTGCAGGCCGTGGAATTTGGAAGAATTGAATCTTACGAGCCATTTCTTACCCCAATCCACCACGGATTGGAGGTCCTTTTCATATATATATTTTTATATTGAGCACTGTTTTAAATTAATTTTTTGAACGTTGTTAATATTTTCTACGTTCCTTATTCACTTGGGTATGTGTATATATATATTTAGAATGTATAACATAAATATAAATGTCACTGCAAAAATAGCCATTTTCTTTCGACACTGTGCCTTTTCAAGTAATTATATTGAATTAAGTTGAAGATCTTTAAAAGGTTCAAAACTAGCCAAGCTCCCTTAATCTAGGAAACACTGACTACGTAATAATATCTCTCTGACTAAGCCGATTTGGCTAGTTCTGAACCCGTATTATATATATATATATATATATATATATATATATATATATCAGCATGCCTTGTGGGCATAGAAGAATCCAAAGGAGTATCCTTTACATATAATGGTAGGATAACTCTCTAAGAGATTAATACCTTTCTCAATGGCAATTTTAT
Source organism: Ascarosepion bandense (assembly GCA_037127315.1). Lineage (NCBI taxonomy): Eukaryota > Metazoa > Mollusca > Cephalopoda > Sepiida > Sepiidae > Ascarosepion > Ascarosepion bandense. Next base: position 3,127,291 of record JBBBDQ010000891.1, on the reverse strand, counting down.
TGAATAAATTTACTCTTTAGTATTACAAAACTAATAAATTATGATAAGTATTTTGTTAAAATGAGGCGTTTGTTATCCGCAAACCATTAACGAATATTTGGTGTAAAAATAAAACAATATCAAAACCCAACTGCAAACATGAATAAGCTCTATATCACATACATATCCTGGGTACGACGATGAAGTACATTTTTATTTTCATTTTTGCGTCATTTTGAAAGTATGTCTAATTCTTTATATATATACTAGCAGTATAGCCCGTTGTTGCTCGGGTGTAATGAAGACTTTAAAACTAATCCATGGTCCTGAAGATCAGACTCTTTCGACGTTAGCACGAAAGACTAAAAAGCAATAGTTGTTTCCAGTTAAAGGAAAGAAAATGAAAAAAAAAAACTGAAAGAAAAATGAATAGATGTAAATCAAATTTTGATTTCCTGGTATCGATATAAATAAGTTTTTTTCGTCATAAACAGAATTTTGAAGGTTAATTAAGTCCTCTGAGTAAACGGTACCATGGCTGAGACTAAGAACTACAATTATACCTACTTAGAGCCAAACCCGAAGCAAAAACTAAAATAAAAGGCCTGAAAAAAATACAGACATACAGGTAGATAAACAGACACGCACACAAACATCTTGCCTTTTAATATATGTATTATCGATTTTCTGCACAATTGTAAGAACTGCAACATGAAACTTCTGAATATCGTTTCTTATGTCTTTGTCTATGAGTGTATCAAATTTGATTAAAATCGGACCACCCCTTCTATAACCCGATTTTTTTGATTATCGATTTTCGATATTTATCGGGGGTACCTCGACACAAAACCTAGCTAAGAACACTCGTAGACGCTTATAGTTCAACTGTGTAAATTTTCAAGAATATCAGTTCAGCCGTTTGGGAGTCTATAGGTAACGGACACACACAGACAGACAGACACACAGACAAAGTTCAATTTATATATATATATATATATATATATATATATATATATATATTGTCCTACATCGATGGCACGACTCGGAGTTTCATGCGTTATGCAATCATCAGGTGCATATTACAAACTGACAGTTTAATAGATTTGAATTTAAGTCCACTCGATGTTCATGCGAATTACTGCTTTTTAATAACAAAAGCAAAATTTAAATAGACAATGACTACATGGCGATAAAAAATCAAAATTAAAATTTTGAAAGTAAAATTATAAAATTAAAATATTAAAATTTTAAAATATTAAAATTAAGGGCGATGAAATTAAAGAATCGTAATTCATAATTATTAATAGTAATATTTTCGGGGGAAAAGAAAGAAAGAAAGAAAGAAAGAAAGAAAGAAAGAAAGAAAGAAAGAATATGAAAGTCGTGGCATAGACGAAGGACAATATGTATCTTTACAAGTATGCGCGCACATACTGGTATAGAGACATATATACGTATATATACATGTACGTGTATATTTGAGCAACAATCTTTCTTTTAAACATTTTTCGGTAAAAACGACCGACAAGGAATATTTTATTAATTTTTTATTTACTTTTATCAGTATTCTTACGTTTTGCTTTTTTTTTTTTAGAGATCAGTCAGTTAAGTGCCATACGTGAAACACGCTTGGGCGATCATGTCTCGAAAGAGACATGACTGACTGGGCAGAAGATTATCCCGCAGTAGGTTGCCATTGCTTTCTGCGGTAGATTGGTTGCCAGCCATGGCTACAGAACCCAATCTGTCCTGTTATTTAACCCATAACTGGAAGGAAAAGACGGATTAATACCTTTCTCAAGGGTATTTGCGCGTAAGTGAATGCAAGGAATTCAACTGGAATTTGAACTCGGCTCTCCGATTTCTCGTTCCGAGCCGATATCTACTGCACCACAACGTACATCCTTATTAGAGATAAGGAATATAAAAATCTTTTATAATTTTCAACTTTCCAAGCGCTTTCAGTTACTTCAATGGCCATTTATTCCGATGTTGTTATCTTGTCTTAATGTTTGATTGTAACGTAATTTTTGTGTCTTTTGTGTTTTGAAAAGGAGACTTCTTTAAAGCTATCACGTGACGCTCACGGCTTAGCATTATGTGAGCGTCTGTTTATTTAAAATAAAAAACTCTAAAAACTCCATTTCCACTGTTAAATTATATAAGGTTGACAGTAGGAGAAAATTGTTTTGATACATATACATATATATGTTCGTATATTCACTTGTGTGGGTTCGCTGTTAATCAACATGCATTTATCGGTGTGATTGTGATTCCCTAATTTCTTTTGTGTGCGAAACGTAAGCTTCTTCTTCTTGTCCATTTCAAAGCAGTGGCTTCGTTTGCGTTCTTCAGTTCTTTTAAATCAGAGACTTTGTCATCTTAGAATGATTAATCACTTTACGGAAAATCAGATGGGGGGTGCTGGCTAAAAAGAAATCAATGAACGAAACGTGAAAGAAATAAAAATTAACTTTTTGTTTTTTCAGATTTTCTTTTGAATGTCTGAGAACGGAACTTGGTAAAGTCACGTAAAACATAAAAAATAAAAAATCCCCGCCAAAATCGTTTCATTAGCTTGGGTGATTTTTATCTCATGATAAGGGCTTCAGATAACTGAAAAGATTTTCCCTGCAATTAATGTTCTATATTATCCGCAAATCATTAACGAATATGTAAAAATAAAACAATATAAAAAAAAAAACAACTGCGAACATAAATAAGCTCTATTTCATATACATAAAACAGTCCTGGGTATGACGAAAAAGTACATCCGGCAGTAAGGCCTCTAATCGGAAGATTGGAGGTTTTGAGAAACTTAAATTGCATTTGTTTCCCGGTTCACTCGACCTGGAGTCGTAGCACCTGTTAGGGCCCCAGCTATGGGTAAATAGTGAATTCGCAAACTGTTGTGGATCGTCGTAGCCAATTTGTTGTGGAGTTGTTGTGACGAAATTTCGCAGCAAATTTGTAGTGACCGGTTTGTGCCAGAAGTAAGACACGGAACACAAAAATTAAGTTCAAATTCAAGTATATTAGTATAACAAGTTTCGATTGGAAGTCATGAGTTATCTCCCTCTAACCCTGCAAGTTACTTGTTCACCACTGCTATAGCATGATATTGAACTCACAACTCTAAGAGTCAAGTCAGGAACTAACCAACGTCTATACCCACTGGCCCATGCGTCCTTAAGTAACTTGGAGGTTTAGAGGGAGATAACTCATGACTTCTGTTCGAGGATTTACGCAAGGAATGAAGATGATATACCCAAGTGATTGTAATACAGTGTTCGGTTCGAAATTCCTAACACCTGAAGGAAACCGGAACGTACAACGGCCGAAACGTCGTACAAATGTCAACAAAAATGAAGACAATAGTCCGAATAATGTAAATACTGTAGGATCTAGGATGTCAAAAAATGGTAACTGACATTGCATTTAGATTTTAGTCGTAGGTAGCCTGGAAGCAAGAAACCGGAAGAGAAAAATAATTAGAATAAGACATATGGTTGTATCTAGTTATGTCAACAGTAAGTCGATGAGACCTAATTGCCACTCTAGTAGTGCGATTAAATTCATGTCATAGATGCACCAAGGAGGAGAGCTCATTAGAAAAACTGCCATGAAATTATTTATAGAAAAGATAGAATGAAGCCAAGTTGCGGCTGTGGAGAAATGACTGAAGTAAAGATGTTAGGTTAGGAAGCCGGAACATACAATAGCCGAAACGTCGTGAATATGACAATAAAGGCGAGGACAACAGTCCGAACAATGTAAATAGTGAAAATAATTGCAATACCTCATCTCAGAAATATACATATATCCTCAAGAAGGCTGAAGCATACAACAGCCGAAACGCCGTCAATATCACAACAAAGATGAGGACAATAGTCCGAACAATGTAAATAGTGAAAATAATTGCAATACTTCATCTAAGAACTATACGCAGATCCTGATGAAGGCTGAAGCGTGCAACAACTGAAACATCGTAAATATGACAATAAATGCGAAGACAACAGTCTGAAAAATGTAAATTATACCTCATTTCAGAAATATACACAGATTCTGAAGAAGGCTGAAGCGTACAACAGCCGAAACGTCGTGAATATGATAACAAAGATGAGGACAACAGTTTGAACAATGTAAAAGTGTAAATAGTTACAATAGCTTATCTCAGAAATATAGACACACGTAATACATACTGTTAAAAAAAAACAAGACATCTACTTCAATAAGGGTATCCACTAAAAGAAACGACTGAAGTAATAAAAATGTCCGTTTAAAAATAAATCCATTAGTTTCTTCTTCTACTTCTGTGTGCCCAATCCTTTCAGGACGTAGGCGATCATGGCTTTCCACGTCCCCCTATCCATGGTGGTTCTTAACATGTTTTCTCCTGTTACACCACACAACCCTCGTTCTGTCATCCATTTGATCAGGTCTTTCAAATATGTTATCCGCTGCTTTCCCCTGTCTCTTCCGTCTATCTGGCCTGTTAGTATCAGGTTCTCTAAGCCCCACTTCTTCATTGCATGTTCCAGGAACTTTAGCTGTATTTTCCCGATGCTCAGTATTAATTTCCTTTTCATTTCCATCCATTTCAAAACTTCATCATTGCTCACATGCTCAAACACATAGCAATGCAGTACACTTTTCTTTGTTTCTAGCGAAATTTTCCTGTCTCTTAATACTCCACTCAACTTCTGGAACGCGTCTTTTGCCATGCCAGTTCGCCTTCTGATCTCTGTATCGCATTTTCCGTCGTCTGTTAGAACACTTGCCAGGTATTTAAATTTTTGTACCTGCTTAATTTTAGTATCCGCCACCTGTATTTGGCATTTTGGGCTGCTATTTTTGCTGATGACCATGTATTTGGTTTTCTTGCAGTTTATTTGTAATCCTTTCTTGTCACTCTCTTCAGCTACCTTCTGTGAGAGGTCTTGTAGTTTCCTTTCCATGTCTGCTATCAGCACTGTATCATCTACGTACCTTATGTTGTTCAAATTGTGGCCTCTGATGACAAATCCTGGCATAACATCTCGGGTCCTCAGAATAGTCTATTCCGGTAATATTTGAAACAAAAAATTAGAAAATTTCAATGACCGTGTCATATTTCTTTCCGCCGAAAATAAGTTTGCGTTTGGAGCCGATCACGTGATTGAGTTGGCTATTCATTTACATTCCTGATCGGTCAGTCAGAGACCAGCGAGAATCCAGCCGCATTGCAGCAGGAGGATTATCAATGTCCTGGCGACAAACATTCACGCCCTCTCACCTTCTCTTTCGTTCTGCTTTCTTTTTCTCTCCTTCTTCCTTTTCACCTACTCGCCGTCCACAACAAGAAAGAAAGGAACAAAGACATCCCGATTAATGTTAGTACACACAACGAAACATAGACTTATCTTTTTCTGCACAATCACATTTCGCTACAACAAACGGATTCTGGATTCTTTGAACATTTTACTACTCTTTCTCTTATAACATTTTTACAGATTAATAATTTCATACATACAATTTGGATGTTATTCTGCTCTATAAATAAATTGTCCATACAAATGAGACAGTTTTTTTCTTTTGTTCAACCTTCTAATAATTATAAATTGTGGGGACTTCTGTTGTGTTCGGCACAAGGCCAATTTAATGAAAATAATCGTGGGCCCTACAAGTTGTTCAGAAATAAATATTCATACAATATTGATGAAAGTCTATAAATTAAAAACGCTTCGTTTTGCGAACAAGAAAACCGATGTCAAGATCAAAAGAATAAAAACAGAGAGCAGACGAATCGAATTAACTAAATTCAAATGTCCAACCTTTTATGGTCTGACATTTTAAACTGCTTCTGGCTATTATCAAAATAAAAAAAAATGTTATATTTTGTTTTTATGTTTAAATGATTTGAAGCTTCGGTATAGAGTACTGACTGTTCTTTATGAAGTAACGTAATGAAAAAGGCGCGGAACAAGAGAAATTTTCACTTGGCGGACATTTAAATCCGTATTGGCCAAATTAAAGATGTTAATTATTTGATTAATTTATGATAAGGGCTTCAAGAATCTGGAGACTTTTGTAAAAAGAAAATTATTATTGTTATTATTGCATAGCATATACATAATGTACATGATAATTTGATGTAAGGGAAATACTAGTTCTTCGTAGTCTATGTTCATTCATATGAACATGGAAGTCCACTTTAAGTTAACCCGCAATATAGTGTGATAGTATTACGTCCAACATATAAAACTGTTGTTTGTACAATTCTCAAAAGATCATGGAAAATTATAGATGATATTAGTATTATTTAATTAATATTTTGAAGGCAAACGTTATATATATATGTATATATATATATCGCTCATTCAGTGAAATGAATTAGAGCGCTCTAGCTATTGGGCGCGTAAAATGATATGCGCTAAAAAGTCTACCTACTTCCACCGAACGCCCATAGCCCAGGGGTAGAGTCGCCGACTGACGCTATTTCGGTCGGGTTTCAATCATGGGTAAAAAAGCAATAGGAGTCTAACCGTACTCATGAACTGTGATACGGCGAAGCCAATATATATATATATATATATACAGAGTCGGTTTTATTATCATTATTATATATATATATATATATATATATATATATATATGTAAAATTAAAATAAATTTTCAATAGTCAAAAATGTTGAATGAACATTTCAACATGAGATCCCTAAGAGAGATTTCACATCTCATCAGCAACCATGTATAAGGTTAATTTTGTTTGACACGTATCAAGCGTTTCTAATATGATTTTTTTCTTTTTTCCCTTCTTTTCTTCTTTTTCCTTGTCTTTATTTTTCTTACCTCCCACTTCCCCTTTTTGTTTTATTTTGTTTAACTCTATTCTCAATTTAACACCACTTCTTACCCCCTTTCCTTTGTAAAGCTAGACGAAACCAAATTATCCATTTCTTCCCTTACAACTCTATCTAAATGTTAAAATCTAAAATTAGACATGATTTACTTCCGAAAATTTTTTGTGACGTAAATTTCTCAAATCTTAACTGTCATTTTTTATTTAATTTTTTATTTTTTTATTTTTTTATTTTTATTTCCATTTTGAAATATGTACCGTTGCTGATGAGATGTGAAATCTCTCTTAGGGATTTCATGTTGAAATGTTCATTCTTCATTTTTGAATACTGAAAATTTATTTTAATTTTATATTAGCTCTGTAATTTTAATTACATTGAGCTCTCCTCCTGTATCATTTTTTAATATTAAAATTTTAATATTAATTAGGATCAGGTTTTTGGGATTTACCTTCCTACTTTTCCGTTTGGATTAAAGTATTTTATAATATATATATATATATATATATATATATAGAGAGAGAGAGAGAGAGAGAGATATCAGTGTGTGTGTGTGTGTGTGTGTGTGTGTGTGTGAAATGCTTATGTGTAGTTTTGAATAAAACACCGAAGGCAAGAAAACAGATTTTTAAACTGGCATCTCTTTTCTCTCGCTTTCCTTTTCTGTCTGTTTTGTTCATTCTCTTTCATTCACTTTCACTCTCACTCTCTTTTATTTTTTTTTCTATTTCTATCTTTCTCTCACTTTCTCACTCCGTCTGTCTGTCTGTCTGTCTGTCTGTCTGTCTGTCTCTCTCTCTCTCTCTCTTTATTTATCTATTTATTTCCTTGTTATCGTTATCAACATGCTCAAGGATCGTTGGCTGATATTATTTCTACTAGGCTGACTTTATTTCCTGCCTGGCACCAGCCGCTCTTCTGCACACGACAGTCGTTAGTGACATTTGTCAAAGTACATGTCCTCTGGGGATCGGTGCAATCAGGATGAATATTTGATATTTCATCATCATCTGTTCTCCTTCCGAATTTTTGGTGAATCAAAAAAAGTTAAAATAACGGTTTATCGGTCAATACTGGAAAGCAGAAGTAGATGCCGGAAGTAAACTTTTTCTCAAGAAGGTAAAAACAAACATGGCAGATAAATACGCGCATATCAATTTAATTTAATTTAATTTAATTTAATTTAATTTAATCATGTTTGTGTAATCGGATAATTTGTCCCTGGGCCGATTATGCGAACAATATAGAAACAGTCTAAAGACATTCATATTAAACCAGAACAGACAGGCATAGAAATGTTAAAACAAGCTGAGACAAGCTAAAACATCACGACTACTTTTGATGTAAGTAGCGATAGAGCACCTTTCTATCGCTAATTCCATCGAAAGTGCTCGGACGAACTATATTCCTTCGTTCTGCTAGGTCTAACCTTCACGAATAGAACCCGCCATGCCACATTCATAGTAGCAAACCGCACCCATTCACTACGTATTTCATCGACAAAAAGTTTCACTCAAGCCGCTTCTTTCCGCGAATTACCACCCAGTTGTTGCGCCGGCGGTAGCTGGGTAATATTTTTAGCTTCAAACCGAGCGTCCGCACTCGAGTTCCCCACTTTAAAAATAATCTTGTTTCACAACTCACTCTTGTGGGAGTTGGGTAAATATCTTTGCTCTATGGAAAAGACTCCCAAAGATGTTTCCCCGATTACTACAATCTTAACCTGTTCATGTCTCCCCTTAAAGAATATCTTTACTTTGAGTGGCCCCGAGGCTTTGTACAGGTTAAATCTTAGTATAATATATATATATATATATATATATATATATATATATATTTTAAATGATGGTGATGCGTTCTCTACTGCTTTTTAAAAGCAGTAGAGAACGCATCACCATCATTTAAAAATTGATTGAACTGTTATGTCAACTTTACAATGCACACACACACACACACAAACACACACACACACACATATATATATATATATATATATATATATATATATATCACTATTGTCTCTCTAATGGACCTAGCCGATGCTGCTTCACTATTGTCTCTCTCCCCATGAGTGTGACAGGAGGAATATATACATATTTATCCGCATACAGTCCTGTTTTGCTGTATCACAGCTCATCAGTAAAGTTGAACATCCGATTGAAACCCGACCGAATTGACATCAGTTGGCTATTCTATCTCTAAGCTATGGGCGCTCGGTGGAGGAAGGCGGATTTTAGCGCGTTATATACGCAATGTGAATACACGCCAGTATATTGTATTTGTATATATACAAATAAAGACACAACGATCTTTATTATAGTAGAGAGGATTCCCTCCTGTCACGTTCAGGGGCAATACCCCTTGAGGAAACTATTAATAACTCTTTCAAATATGTTGCCGGCATTTTTGACGTCAAGGGTACACTCCTATAGACATAAACTTGTGTCAACTTATTTTTATATTGATTCTTTCCAGTTGTGTAATCAGTTTCTTGATGTTGAGATGGAATTCATCAAAAAAGGCGCCCCAGCTTGTTTTTGTAATTTATTTCTGAATATGATCTTGGTTGGTTGGTTGGTTCATTTAACCAGCATATCAACATTCATTAACTCAGTTTAATGCTGAAAATCGTTTTCGATTTGTTTCATTGCTTTTGCTTTGAAGATTCATTGGGATTTGTTTTTAAGGGCAGGGTCCCCAAGTCCAAATGTAACCCATAACTGGAGGGAAGGGACGGATTAATACCTTTCCCAAGGGTACCAGTGCTTAAGTGAATGCAAGGTATTCAACTGGAATTCGAACTCGGCTCACCGATTTCTCTTTTCGAGCCGACATCCACTGCACCACAACATACATCTGTCACTAAACGCTTACAGCACCTGGTATTCCCAAGCGGTCACCCATCTAAGTACTGACCAGGCTCAATATTGCTTAACTTCGGTGATCGAACGAGAACCGGTGTAGTCAACGTGATAGGCCATAAGCCCGATGTTCTTGGAAAAGGTCGGAAGTACCTGGTCTTAAAATAACTACCCCTCCAATTTCTCTCTTACAGTCAGGGTGTGGCCAGTAGAGGGTAGGATCATGAATTGTTCTGTAGTTGTTAAAGTTGTTGTTGCTAGTTTCTAGATTATTTTTAAATTTGAAGATTTTGTCAGATCGTTTTCTAACGTTGAGAATGAACAGGTGTGGGTCGTGAAGAAGTTTAAATGTTTTCTCATCATATATCCCTTCTTCATTTAGGTATTCTAGGTTATATATACTAAGGGCCCCTATGATTAATCTGTTATGGTGCCCTATCTACAGTGGAATGAACTCTTCCTCCTTCATAAATACTAACCTGCTAGACTTCCTAGGGGAGGCAGTCGAGACGCAGTGTAACCTGACAGTTCCTGCTGACTAATAAGAATCTTACGTTGTATATATGTTCTGTTCTTCCAATACACTGGTTCAACCTACCTTCTTCTATGTACCCTGTCTCTTCAGGATGTAGGCTATCATGTCTTTCCACGTTTCCCTATCCCTGGTGGCTCTGAGCACGCTTTCTCCTGTTACACCATGCAATCCTCGTTCCGTCATCCACCTCACAAGGTCCTTCAAATATGCTATCCGTTGCTTTCCCTTGTCTCTCTTTCCATCTATCTGGTCTGTTAGTATCCGATTCTCCAAGCCGTCCTTCCTCATTGCGTGTCGTAGGAACTTCAGCTGTCTCTTCCTGATGCTCAGTATTAATTTCCTTTTTGTTTCCATCATTTCCAAGACATCATCATTGCTCACATGCTCGATCCATGATATTCGCAGCATCCTTCTGTAGAACCACATTTCAGTTGCTTCAAGTTTTTCCTTCATCTTTGATGGTATTGTCCAGAATTCATGAGATTCGTAGCATCTACATTTCAACCTACCTTCTTCTTTTCGTGTCTTTCTTCCTGGCCCTAACATAATCTTTATTTTGTGTTCGTATGCACGGGCTTTTGGATCACTTGATGTCTCCCCGATATAAACGTTTTTAAATTTTCAACAATTTAATTTCTTAGGGAATGGCATTTGAATTGGTGTTGAATTAATTTTTTTTCTTCTAAATTATATCACCGTTTGTCTTCGATCCTTGTATCATTAATGAATTTATTTTCAAGTCTAGTAGAAAGAGTGATTGAAGGTTGGATTATGAATTTTGTATTGTTATTAATGCTATTGATCAGTCAGTCAGTTAAGTGCCATACGTGATACACGTTTGGCCGAACATGTCTCGAAATAGACATGACTGACTGGGCAGAAGATTATCCCGTAGTAGGTTACCATTGTTTTCTGCGGTAGACTGGGTGCCGACCAAGGCTATAGAACCCAATATGTCCTGCTATTTAACCCATAACTGGAAGGAAGAGACGGATTAATACCTTTCCCAAGGGTATTTGCGCGTAAGTGAATACAATGGATTCAACTGGAATTCGAACTCGGCTCCCCGGTTTCTCGTTCCGAGCCGATATCCACTGTACCACAACGTACATCTAATGCTATTGATAAGTTATTATTAATGATGTTGATGGGGTCTATTTTGGGGTGAGGATCTATGGATTTTGTTAGCTTGTTTTCTAGCGTTGAGAATGAACAGGGGTGGGTAGTGAAGATATCTAAAAGTTTTCTTATTAGGTATTCTAGGCCATATATACTAAGGGCTTCTATGATTAATGCTTATTTTGTGTTCGTATGCGCGGGCCTTTAGATCACTTTATGTTTCCCCGATATAAAAGTTTTTAAATTTTTGACGATATTATTTCTTAAGGAATGGCATTTGAATTGGTGCTGAATAATTTTTTTTTCTTAATTATATCTCTAGTTGCCTCAGATTTGGTGGTAAAGATCCTAGTATTATTAATGAATTTATTTTCAAGTTTAGTAAACAGAGTGTTAGAAGGCAGGATTATGAATTTTGTTTTGACTTCTACAGATGGTAGCTGAAGAGAGTGACAAGAAAGGATTATAAATAAACTGCAAGAAAACTGAATGCATGGTCATCAGCAAAAAGAGCAACCCAAAATGCCAAATACTGGTGGGGGATACTAGAATCAAGCAAGTACAAAAATTTTGAACTCACTCCCGTATTCTTGCTTTCCTGATGGCTACGACCTCCAGAAATTTAAAAGCAAAGTTAATACTCACCTACTAACCACTGGCCTCTAGCTCTCTCTCCCCTCCCCTGTATAACCTTCCCTTTCTCTCCGCCCATGTACCTGTCATTGCACCTGCTTTCTCAGTTTTCTATTGTTCCCTTCTAACTAGCTTGTACTCCTCACTCTTTTCTAATTAATCTTTCTACATTTATGTAACCCCCTGCACATCAGTGGCGTTTCTGCCTTGCTCGGGGTGAAATGATTAAAAAAAAAAAAAAAAAAAAACCTAGGAAGCGTTCTAACAGGAGAGGGAAGTGCGACACGAAGGCGAATTGGCATGGCGAAGGACGCGTTCCAGAAGCTCATTAAAGTACTAAAACACAGAAAACTTTCACTAGAAACAAAGAAGAGAGTACTAGATTTCTATGTGATGTCACTTCTTCAATTTAGCAGTGAATGTTGGATAATATCATCGAAGACGAAGGAAAAATTGGAAGCAGGGGAAATGTGGTTCTACAGGATGCTGCGGATATGATGGACCGAACATGTGAGCAATGATGAGGTGTTGGAAAGAATGGCAACGAAAAGAAATAATAGTGAGTATCAGGAAGAGACAACTGAAATTCCTGGGACATGCAATGAGGAAGGAGGGCTTGGAGAACCTGATACTGACGGGCTAGAGGGAAAAAGAGACCGTGGAAGGCAGTAGATGACATATTTTAAGGGTTGATGACAGAACGGGGGTTGCATGGTGTTACAGGATAAAGCATGCTAAGAGCCACCAGAGATAGGGAGACGTGGGAAGCCATGACCGCTTACGTCTTGAAAGGACAGGGCACATAGAAGAATAAGAAGAATTGTTGTTAGTGCTACGGATAAGTTATTGTTAGATGGGGTCTATTTTGGGGTGGGGATTTGTGGATTTTGTTAGCCCGTTTTCTAGTGTTGAGAATAAAAATGTTTTTGGTAGGGAATAAGTCGATATGTTTTTCGATATACAGTCAGTTAAGTGCCATACGTGATACACGCTTGGGCGATCATGACTCGAAATAGACATGACTGACTGGGCAGAAGATTATCCTGCAGTAGGTTGCCATTGCTTTCTGCGGGAGACTGGTTGCCGACCAAGGCTATAGAACCCAGTCTGTGTTGCTATTTAATCCATAACTGGAAGGAAGAGACGGATTAATACCTTTCCCAAGGGTATTTGCGCGTAAGTGAATACAATGGATTCAACTGGAATTCGAACTAGGCTCATCGGTGTCTCGTTCCGAGCCGATATCCACTGTACCACAACGCACATCCTTTGCAAACAAACGGCCTATTCTGTTACGTCCAACTTTTCTGTTGCTGCTATCACATCATCTACTGCCTGTTCGATATACAGGGTGTCAAAATTATGTTAACAATTTTGCCCGTATTGTTCACGCTTGACTTGATTAAATTTTCCCAAATAATTAGATTGGTAGTGGCTAACCGTCAGCATAGCTACCACACTCCCATGATATGACAGTCTCTGACTTCTGGTTTGAGGCATGATAAAGGAACGCGCGTATAGCAAAAAAAGATTAGACATTGAAGAACTCAAGAAGAGGTTAAAACATACCCCGTGAAATGTGTGTCAATTTTACTGTTAATCGCTGGTTTATGGGCATCAATCGCGCTGGTGGATATCTAGAAACTGTTCAGTAAATGATTCTTCTCATACTAGTGTTAAAATACTTTTGACTCGCCCTCTTAGACTAGTGTCAGCATAATTTTGACTCGTCCTCTCATACTAGTGTTAAAATAATTTTGACTTGCCCTCTCATACTAGTGTCAAAATACTTTTGACTCGCCCTCTTAGACTAGTGTCAGCATAATTTTGCCTCGTCCTCTCATACTAGTGTCAACATGATTGCATTTAGACATATTTCGGTCTCTCACGCAATGTGATGTCATAGAGCCGTATTACAAATTTAGGACCTGCGTCTGCTATTTGGTGACTGTTATCGTCGCATAGTAATGTTTAAGATCAACACAAGATAATAATATCTTTGACGGTGGATGTCTTTATGTTAACGTCCCTATATCCTCTCTGAAGATGGAATATGTGAGCCGAAAGCTTAGAACCAGCATAATGAATAAAATATTCAAATGTTGAACAATATTTGTCTTCATTTTCACCTGAAATTAAACCAAACTACGATGTTTAGAACGGCTCATGATAGACATTCATTGTCTGTTATATGTAACAATATATGTTTAGAAAATTATCTGCTGCCTCGATATATATATATGTTCTTGTGTCGGTGTGTGTGTGTGTGTGTGTGTGTGTGCTAATCGGTTTCACGATAATGCTACTAAGAGAAAAGAGGGTTAGTGGCTGTGAAAGATTTAGGAACATGAACAAAAAATAATCAGCAAGGAGAAGAGAAAAGTGTAATCAGGAAGGCAGTAGATAGTAATTTAAATTGCATTTAAATTTTTACGGGTTAAAGTTAGCTGAAAAGTAGCAAGGGAGTTCCATAAGTTAGAAGCGCGAGAAAAGAAACTGACGCATAGAATTTACGGTTACATCGAGCCAGCTCGACTGCGAATCGATGAGATTTCGACACCAGTGTAGTACTACGTTTACACACACACACACACACACACACACACACACACACATATATATATATATATATATATATATATGAAATTATTTTTGAACATTATTTTTAAACGATTCTTATATTTGAGAGGATATTCTGTTTTTAATCAAACAATATTTATTTTCCGTAACTATATATATATATATATTGTATAAAGAGCTTGCCTCTTTAACAGAGCAGAGCAGATTCATGCTGACTTTTCACTCGTCAGGTTTGTTTGCCGTTA
>JBBBDQ010000891.1:2940000-3107500 GCA_037127315.1 Ascarosepion bandense | reverse complement strand
GAATGAAAAGTTATTTCTTTTAATTTGGTAAGATAACGGATGTGCGTTGTGGTGCAGTGGATATCGGCTCGGAACGAGAAATCGGGGAACCGGGTTCGAATTCACTTACCCGCAAATACCCTTGGGAAAGGTATTAATCCGTCTCTTCCTTCCAGTTATGGGTTAAATAACAAGACAGATTGGGTTCTATAGCCTTGGCTGGCAACCAGTCTACCGCAGAAAGCAATGGCAACCTACTGTGGGATAATCTTTTGCCTAGTCAGTCATGTCTCTTTCGAGACATGATCGCCGAAGCGTGTTTCACGTATGGCACTTAACTGACTGATACTCAAACTCATTCCTAAGTTGTTTTTATAATCGTGGTGTAGTATGAAAATGAAGACACTATTTGAGTTGGCCCACCCCTCCTTAGGAAAATCTAACCAGTCCCCGTCAGAGTTCCACAATCACCACTGAAACTCAGGTGATGTACATTTAAACAAGAAATAACAGTTTGATACAGGACTACAATAACAAAAGAATGAGGAAGTGTTCTTGGCTTAGATCAAAGCAAAATGAAATTAATTACTCATTTAATTTCTCCTAAAGTTTGGAGTGTACGGCCAAAATGGATTTTTTTAAGCCGTGATTAGTAATTTTCACTCGTTGATGTTGGTTGCTGGTCGCCTTCTCGGGGTCAGTTAACATAAGCAAATAGTTCGTGCATAGAAAAGCGGTCGTTAATAGCAGGCGGTCGCTGATGAAGATGGCGTGTGTCGGACGGCAGGCAGGCGAGCGCGTGGCGACGGCGTCCGGTACTGGCAGGCAGGAGAACCGGTACGCCGTGGTCGGACGTTCAACAGCCGGGCTACGTGAAAGTATTGTTGGTTGTGGGCTTAGTGCTGCCAACGACGACGAGATATCTCGCTCTCTGTCTGGCTATCACTCGTTGGCGTGATCGGACGCGAGTCAGACGCCAACCACACACACAAACATTTGGTTGTGTGAGCAGGCAGACAGAGAGAAGAGAAAAAAGGTTTTACTCTGTTAAAAAAATATCAGCAAAAGTTTCATAGTGAAAAAAACAAACTTACCAACAACAAATTATTCGAAAAAAAATTACCAGCAATACATTTTTTAATAAAAAACTTCTAAAGAATACAATTTCAGCAGTAAATGACGCACAAGAAGTTGATGTGCCGGTAAACAAACAAACCAAACCAAACAAAATTTACTGTTTATTATATCCGTTAGAAATAAAAAACATCATTACACTTTTTTGCATATTAAAGAAATATAATTAAAGTTCTAACATGTATATAGTTTTTCTTCCTTTAACTCACTTAAGTGTTTATTATTTATCTATGAGTTTTAATCAAAATGAAAAAAGAAAGCCCAATAGAGACCAAATCAGTCACTCAGATCCAGCAGAATTACAGTACAGTGTTCTGGGTATGACGATAAACTACATCAGGCATCAAGGCCTCTGATTGGGAGATTGGCGGTTTTGAGAAATGTGAAACTACTTCTTAAATAATATTGTCCCCAGATCCACTCTGACCTGGGGTGGTACCACCTGTTGGTGTCCCAGCTATGGACAAATACTGAACCTCTAAGCAAAGATCAACTGTTTATTTTTATGATAAAATGAGCAACAATACATTTATTACCGATAATGCATTTTATGATTTACGCTATATATATATATATATATATATATATATATATATCACTAACTCCATTCCATTTATCCATTACTTCTTTTTATATATGTTTTGATGCTATTCTTAACCTACTCCTTCTTTTAATTCTTCATATAACCCCAGGTTTTATTTTTATACTGCTTATTCCCTTTAAAACGAATCCCTCAACCTTTCACAAATCCTTGCCTCGTGCCTTTCGTCCGAAGAAATTGTACTCTCGACAGGAACTCAGTCCACACCGGGGTTGACAAGACAGACGATCTTCATCTGCTGAAATAGTCAATTTCCCAGATGTGGTGATTCAAAATGTATTGTTTAATTTCCACACGCACACACACACACACACACACACACACACACACACACACACATATCGCAATCTTTTCATTATACATCTATCTTCGTCTGTTAATTATCTATCTCTCTGGGTCTGTTCATTAATCTTTTTCGATCTATTCATTATCTGGCTATATGTCATGGTGCCCTATCTATAAGAATGGACTCTTCCTCCGTCAATAAATACTAATCTACGTGACTTCCGGAAAGGCAGCTGTAAGGCAGTCAAGACGTAGTCTAGAGGCAGTCGGGACGCAACTGTGAGACAGTCGTGAGGCAGTCTAGAGGCAGTCAAGATGCAGATTAACTATACTGTTCGGGTTAACACTTCTATTTGCTGACTACCAACCTTCTTACGTTGTATACATGTTCTGTTATTCTAATACACTGTTTGAAACTACCTTCTTGTTTCTGCATCTTTCTTTCTGGCCTGAACAGCCCACAAACACTATATTAGCCGGTACATGATCTATCTATCTATCTATCTATCTATCTATCTATCTATCTATCTATCTATCTATCTATCTATCTAAATCCCTTCACGATCTATCTATCTATCTATCTATCTATCTATCTATCTATCTATCTATCTATCTATCTATTATAGGATACAAATCCTATATAATCCATCAACCAACTAAAAAACACAAAATAAAAAACGGCCTGGGAGCCTACCACGTGATTAGATTTCAATATTAAAGGATGGCCCCTGACCGGTCACAGCGGTCAGTCAGATGGAAACGATAGCTGATAGCATCTTACAATATAAGGAAGAAACTTCAAGCTGACTCTCCTTTGCTGCCAATTTCCTTTTCTTCTTTTTTACTCCACACCAACCCGGACGTAGGGCACGCCACTGTTTCATTCGACCTCTTCTTCCAACGTCCTTTTCTTCATTTTCATACCACCCCTCCAAAGAGAACAAAAACAGCAACAAAATGGACGCGTTAAGTACTACTTCTTTATTTGTTTTGCCTTCTCTTTCTCTCAACCTGTTCGCGACCTAACAAAAATAGGAAGGAACAAAGACTTTACATTCTGCTACTACACAAACAATGAGCTCTAAACTTCTGCGGACATTTTAAATACCTACATTTCTCTAAGAACAATTTTAACTACAAAACAGCATGCATTTTTCCAATGAACATTTTTCTTCTCACAAAGATATAGTGTTTAGTTAACAAAATTTCACTTATATTTTCCTTCCTACACATTTGTCATTCTGTAAATTATTCTTTGCTTTAATGTACACACGAAGTATTTTATCCTTTCACATTTCAACCTTCAACCTTCTGATATTTAAATTGTGGGGACTTCGGGCGTGTTTGGCACAAGGCCAATTTACCAAGCATCACCGAGGCCCTTACACTATCTATCTATCGTTTGCAAAGCATTTTTCTTATGAATGATAGCACCGAACAACAAAAGAGAAAATGATAGAATAAGAAAAATGCTTTTCAAACTCTTCAAAAATCTAAATTTTGAAAGAGTAGTTGAAACAAATACGGGGTTTGTCCAATATTTAGTGGTAGAATTTAGTTTACAAACTGACAGTGTGTTTGCTTATAGGAAAAAAACACAACTTTAAATCAAAGACATAAACACAAGATCTAACCATACAACCATCGTGATCAAACACGTCCATAAAGAAATAGAACATAGGCTATCAAAAAATTCTTCAAACGAATCAATCTTTGATGAAAAAAAAAAAGATTATGAAAATACCCTAAAATCCAAAATAGGGCAAATGATTTTTAAATTAACCAATAAACACTCCCAAAAACTCAGAATTAAACAAAATTTTCAAAAGGAATTTAATCAAATTATGTTAAAGCTGTATTAGTAATTTCAAAAATCACATAAAAAAAACAAGACTCTAGAAACCTAAATAACAACGTTCAAAATAACATCACTAACAAGGAATGTAACTGTCGAAACAAAAACAAAAGCCCACTTAACCGATTTTGTAATACAGAAATGATTATTTACAAAGCACAGGTACATGACATAGATGGAAAAAGAAAAACTTATTTGGGGTTTACTAAAGGCATTTTTAAAAACAGTTGTAGTAATCATAAATCCACATTTAAACTAGAAAACCTAAAAAATTGTACCAAACTGGTTAACAACGTGTGGAAATTAAAATAGAAAAATGGGAAAGACCCTGATATAACTTGGAGTATAGTGAAAATAGCAACACCATACAACGGTGGCGATGTATGCAGATTTTGTCAGGAGGAAAAGTTAGCCATTATGTTGTTCCCAGAAAAGAAAATGACTAAATGAAAGATCAGAAATAATATCCAGATGTAATCACTCTCATAAATACATTCTAGGATCATACAAACATGCATGAACGTTTTGTATGATCCTTAAATAACTCCTCCCTAAAATTTCCAGTTGCTTAAAAATTCCAGTCGCGCAATCAATTGAGATATGAAATGTTCTGATATGTTTAAGTAAAACAATATTTATTTAATTATGTTTTCGAATAAACCCTAGGTTTACGACTAGTCGTTGAAGCACCAGAGTTAAGCAATGTCGAGTCCGGTCAATGATTTAATGGGTGACAGCTTGACTGGAAAACAAGAAGCCGGAGAAGAGTTCCACAAGCGAAAAGTGTAAGATGAGAAACACTTAGGATAGAACTTACATGTATCCTTTTTTTATGATATATTTCCAAGAAAGATTTTTGGCACACATGGCGTCGGAGATGTAAACGTTAGTAATCCAAAAAGTAAATTCACATAAAGAGTTGTGAGTTCAATACCTGACTACAGCAGATGTGAACGAAAACGAAAAGAGCTGTTACTAACTGAAAACTGAGTTATCTAGAAGAGGCATGGCACGTGGAAGCAGAATAATGTGAAGTAAATAAAAAGATACCGTTCGAGATTCCAAAGTATACCCTCTGAAGAAGGTTGGAGCTTACAACGGCCAAAATGTCATGAATATAGCAATGAAGATAAGGACAGCAGTCCGAACTATCTAAATAGTGTAAATTGTTACATTTCCCCATCTCAGAAATATAGACATAGACAATATATATATTCTATTTTTGTTTGTTCGAAGCGTAAAACGGCCAAAATGTATATATGGCAAAAATAGTCGGAACGATGTAAATAGTGTAAATTGTTACATTACCCCATCTCAGAAATACAGACATTGACAATATATATATATATATATATATATATATATATATATATATATATATATACATATATATATATATACTATTTTTATTTGATCGAAACGTAAAACGGCCGAAACGTGAATATGGCAATAAAGGTCGGAATGATGTAAATAGTGTAAATTCTTACATTACCTCATCTCAGAAATGTAAAGATTTTTATGTATGGCAATTTTTACGCTAGTTTTCATGTTTTTGATCTTTTCGTTATTAGATTCTTGATAGCCAAGCAACAAGCTTTTTTTATGTCCATACATTCTCTTTATTCGTAGCAGCGGTTCTCAGACTAAAGACAATTTCTTCGATTTGGATAAAAATGCGATTTTCAGTTGAGTAATGAAGGCATTTTAGTTAAAACTCAGCATTTTCTGCACGCAATCGTTACATGACGAGAATACAATCAAAGCTAACCTCATAAAAAAGCGAATTTTATTGTCGAATTTTGAGCTGTTTGCGAGGTACTAGAATCTAGAAAATAATGTTTTTTATCCCCTGACGTATTGGTGATATAGGGGCACCTCATGTACGACAGCCGCAGTAGAAGTAGTGTTTCTTTGGGCAGGACAACCTAAGGGAACCGAACCCTCTCCAGGCTGATTTTGAATTAAAAGTATCCTTTCTCCTAGACCGGTTGCCAACCAAGACTATAGAACCCAGTCTGTCATGCTATTTACCCATAGCCGGAGAGAGAGAAGAGATGGATTCATACCATTTCCAAGGATATTTGCATGTAAGTGAATGCAGTACTCTTGGGAAAGGTGTTAATCCATCTCTTTTCTCCTCGGTTATTTTTTCTTATCTATTTAACAGATCCTTTAAAAACGTACAGTCATGACCCTCAACAATTTCATACCTTTCTCAGCCCTTAATAAATTTTGTCTTTTGGCATTTATCCTAAACTCTCTTCCCCCCATCCATTTACTCAAGCACGTCACGTATGTTATATGTTCTTTTCCTTTGTCCCTTTTGACTTCAATCTATCCTGTGAATATCAGATTTTCTAGGCCCTCTTTTTTCATTAGGACCTTTTTGTTTCCATTTGTGACTGCTGACATATTCGGTTCATGGCATTCTCAATGATCTTTTCATTGCTTTAAGTTTTTTTTTAATCATTTCACCCTAAGCAAGGCAATACTGAATGTAAGGAATGTATCAAAGCCAACGGGAATTAGAACGTTCTTTAATTCAAAATTCATATCCATTATCTAATACCCCATCCACGATTCTAAGCTTACAGCACCTGGTATTTCTAGGTGATCACCTATTTAGGTACCGACCAGGCTAGACGTTGATTACCTTTGATGATCGTACGAGAATCGGTAAGCCATTACACAGTCAGTCAGTTAAAGTGCTATACGTAATACACGCTTGGACTAACTAGACAGAAGATTATCCCGCAGAAGGTTGCCATTATTTCTGTGGTAGACTGGTTACCAGCCAAGGCAGTAGAACCCAATCTGTCCTATTATTTAACCCATAACTAGACGGAAGAGACGGATTAATACCTTTCCCAAGGGGAGGCATCTCCACTAATTTTTTCTGTACCTAAATTTAAATTGAAATTTTAAAAATAAATAAGTTATCTTCAAGCTTTAAAATTAGCTTTAATTAAAAGCCAACGGATTAAATTTACTAATTTCAGTAAGCAAAATACCCTGGTGTATTTTAAATCGAAATTATAGTGATCGGAAACAAAAAAATTTTTAAATTAAAAAAAAAAATTAAAAAATTTCAAAATTCAAAAAAAATTCTACCACTGAAAGAGCCTGTTAGATCCTGTTAGAACAATTTAAAAAATTGTAAAAATAATTAAAAAATACTTTGATCTATCCTCTTCATGATAGCATAAACATTTTGCCGAGAAAACTTTTGTTTTTATTTAGTTTGAGGCCTTTTCCTTCAGGCTATGCTGCTTTTCCCAGAGAAAAAGTGGAGATATCTACTCAAGGGTATTTGCGCGTAAGTAAATGCAAGGAATTCAACTGGAATTCGAACTCGGCTCCCCGATTTGTCAGTCCAAACCGATATTCGCTGCACCACAACGCACATCCTTCACTACACAGTACTAGATTCACGAGATAACTAGATTCACTTCAGTATAATCCCACGTCGATGCACCTTGTTAGGACGGAAGTGACCTCCTGCTATTTTTTATTTGCTTAAATTTTTTTTTACAGATAATTTTTCGGTTGCAGACATATTCTTTAGCCAGATTTCTAGCAAATGCTGTCATCGTTCCAGCTATCTCTACAGCAACAATATTGCTGTTATAACCCTCGTGATTTATTAAGCGTTGCTTAGATGTGGCACAAGGCTGAAAGTACGGAGAACTGACAGAAGACATAACACATTACTCATCTATTGAGACAAGGTTGTTTACAAACATTTCTAAATTGCGCAAAGTCCACATTTCCATTTTTTTTTTTTGTGAAAAAAGTAAAAAAAATTAATTCCCTACCATATCTAAATTCTCACTCCAAACACAAAGCCTAGTATGTAGGAATATTCATGCGTTCATTGAATACTATTGCCATATCTGGTCGGGTGCTTCTGCTGTTCATCTTGAGGTTTTCGACAAAATCCAAAATAGGATATACAAAACACTGGCTTTGCTTTTCCTAAGATCATAACAGGCGTAAATACCAGAACAAAACACAACCACTGCTTGAAATTCTAAATGAAAACATTTAAAACACAAATACAAGCACAAAAGGTTCAGTCAGTTAAGTGCCATACGTGATACACGATTGGGTGATCATGTCACTTTTGGTTCATCACTACACAAAGCAGAAAATTTTCCCACAGTAGATTGCCATTTATTTCTGTGGTAAACTGGTTACTAACCAAGGCTGTGAAACCAAATCTGTCCTGATATTGATTTTTTTTATTAAGATCTGTCAGTTAAGTAACCAGTTTACCACAGAAATAAATGGCAATCTACTGTGGGAAAATTTTCTGCTTTGTGTAGTGATGAACCAAAAGTGACATGATCACCCAATCGTGTATCACGTATGGCACTTAACTGACTGAACCTTTTGTGCTTGTATTTGTGTTTTAAATGTTTTCATTTAGAATTTCAAGCAGTGGTTGTGTTTTGTTCTGGTATTTACGCCTGTTATGATCTTAGGAAAAGCAAAGCCAGTGTTTTGTATATCCTATTTTGGATTTTGTCGAAAACCTCAAGATGAACAGCAGAAGCACCCGACCAGATATGGCAATAGTATTCAATGAACGCATGAATATTCCTACATACTAGGCTTTGTGTTTGGAGTGATGCATGAATGACGAGGCTGAAGATTTTCCCGCAGTAGATTGCCATTTATTTCTGCGGTAGACTGGTTACCAACCAAGGCTGTGAAACCAAATCTGTCCTGATATTGATTTTTTTTTATTAAGATCTGTCAGTTAAGTACCATAAGTGATGCATGAATGACGAGGCTGAAGATTTTCCCGCAGTAGATTGCCATTTATTTCTGCAGTAGACTGGTTACTAACCAAGGTTGTGAAACCAAATCTGTCCTGATATTGACGTTTTTTAAATTCAGATCAGTCAGTTAAGTACCATATGTGATGCATGAATGACGAAGCTGAAGATTTTCCCGCAGTAGGTTGCTATTACTTTTTGCGGTAGACTGGTTGCCAACCAAGGTTCTAGAACCCAATCTATCCTGCTATTCAACTCATAGCTGAGGGAAGATGAGACAGACCAATACCTTTCCACAAGAGTATTTACGCGTAAGTGAATGCAACGAATTCAACTGGAATTCGAACCCGGCTCATTCTGAGCAGATATGCATTGCACCTCAACGCACATCTACAATTTGAAGATATCAAAAATATTTTTGTTTTTTTATCAACCTTAAAATCACAGTTTATTTTATGTATATGTAAGATTATCGAGTTCCAATTTCAGATGAATTCCTTGCATTCACTTATGGGCAAACACCCTTATGAAAGGTATTAATCCGTTTCTTCACCCCCAAATATGGGTTAAGCAACAGGAACGTTTGGGTTCTATAGCTTTGGCTGGCAACCAGTCAATGGCAACCTACTGCGGGATAATCATCTACCCAGTCAGTCATGTCTCTTTCGAGACATGATCGCCCGTGTATCAGGTATGGCGCTTAACTAAGATTATCTACTCCTACAGACTGCATTTTTCGCAATGGTTACGCCAATTGGGAAAGCATCTCTGTCGTGTCCATTGTGCACTGACGACAGCGGAACAAAAATGACGGCTTGGCATTGGGATCACAATTCTCATCTATGACCGACAGGGCGAGAAGTAACTGTACGAAAAGAAATTGACGATTTTCAGTCCCTGTTACGATAGCTGCAAACGGTTGGTCGAAGAAATGGAACTGATACTCAGTGACTTTACTGAGCGACCCAAGAATGTGAATATATTATGTCTGCCAATTTCAGGAAATAAACATAAGTATAACGTTTAGATAAACGTCATCGAACCAATCTTCAGAAACACCAACATACAGAATGACTATTGTGGGTTCGGTTCAAAATTCATACAAAATAACCTGAGGAATGTCCGGAGGATACAATGGCCAAAAAGTCATGAATGTGACCATAAAGATGAGGGCAGTAGTCTGAACAATAAAATAATATAAACAGTTTTGATACATCCTAACATATCATAATTAATATTAATGATTTTGTGAATGCATAGAATATCTTTAGTTGCATATATGAAATAATTTTTGTAGTAAATAAGAATACCTCTGAGGCATCCGAATATATTCATACTTGGAATATTGATGCTATACAATCTTTGATTCTCTATTGCTCCTCATCTGACTCCTTGAAGATCTGATATAAGTTTAGTTAGTATATTGAAGAGTGTGTGTATTGCTGAGATAGATGGATAGATAGATAGAGAGAGAGAGAGAGAGAGAGAGAGAGAGAGAGAGAGAGAGAGAGAGACGTGGTAATAAAACAGAGAATTATGAGGGAATCAAAACTTTTATAGACTTCCGAGAAGAAAGTAGCAACAATTATAGATGTTGAGAATAATGATGATAACAACAACAACAACCGAGACATTACATAAGAATATTACCATAAATCTAAAGTTATTTATAAATGGAACTTTGTCTGTGTGTGTGTGTGTGTGTGTGTGTGTGTGTGTGTGTGTGTGTGTGCGTGTGTGTGTGTGTGTGTCCGTTACCTATAGACTCCGAAACGGCTGAACCGATTTTCTTGAAAATTTACACAGTTGTTCTATAAACGTCTGCGAGTGTTCCTAGCTAGGTTTTGTGTCGAGGTACCCCCGATAAATATCGAAAATCGATAATCAAAAAAATTGGGTTATAGAAGGTGTGATCCGATTTTAATCAAATTTGATACACTCATAGACAAAGACATAAGAAACAATATTCAGAAGTTTCAAGGTTGCAGTTCTTACAATATGGCAGAAAATTGATAATATATATATATATATATATATATATATATATATATATATATATATATATAAATCGATACCAGGAAATCAAAATTTGACTTACATCCATTCATTTTTCTTTCAGTCTACAGTTTCGCTTTAACTGGAAACAACTATTGCTTTTTAGTCTTTCGTGCCAACGTCCAAAGAGTCTGAGCTTCAGGGCCATGGATTAGTTTTAAAGCTTTCATTTCACCCGAGCAACGCCGGGCTATACTGCTAGTATATATATATACTAGGTGCGATTGGAAAATAGTCGGAATTATTTTATTATTTCAAATATTCTTTAGGCTGAGTCTGAGCTCCAGGACTACGGATTAGTTTTAAATCTTGCATTGCATCCGAGCAGCGCCGGGCTATACTGCTAGTAATAAATAAATATTTCCTTACAGCTAATGGTGTGTATGGCAGCGTTTTTGTTGTTTTGTTTTTTTTGTTTGTTTTTTTCTTTGCTGTTTTTTATGGAGCAGAGTTGTTAGCCCTGCGCCCAACCCCCAAAACCGCAAACCTTGAGTAAGGTGATTTTCTAAGCGTAGCTTAGACATAACACACGACCGAAAGTATGGGGTACTTAGTAAGGATGGAAGTCACTACTTAGTTATAATGATTCTAGCGAGACGAGCTTGTTAACCATTACATCAAGCCGAGGTGTCCATTCCCGGTAAAAAAAAAATATGGTAAAATAGTAAATAAAAGATTTTGAAATAACTCAAAATCCCGAGTCTTCATCTGTCATAATTAACGGTTCTGTTCGTAATGAGGATCTATGTTTTGAACGTCTCATTTGAAGAACTTTGAACATAAAGTCCACTCCAGATTTCAGGTGTGTTTACGGTCACACCACGTTGAAACACCGATTGTGATAAGATGACCGAAGGTAAGCAACGCTGAGATCTGATATAAGCTTAATAAGTATATCGAAGACCGATTGTATTTCTCCAATAGAGACAGAACGAGATGAGAATGTTTTTATCACACTGTAAGTTTAAAAAAGACAAAACGTCTCTACTCTCCCCTAAACATAGACGAAACAAACAACGTATCAAAAAAAGATAAGTAACTTCAGAGCCTGATTGAAAATTCCCTGTCCATTCAATCTAAAATCTCAGAGTGAAAAGATGACCACCGATTCTGTTTGAGGCGTTGCTCCAAGATTCATGTAAGTTTGAATATGATCTTCCTTGATGAGCGGCGAAAAAAAAAAATCCTTAAAACTATAAAAGACAGAGTGCGATCTCTCCATTACTGTACGATCAGGTTTAGTCTACTGATAGGCTAAACCAGCCATTGAAGTTAATCCTGTTATTTTCCACTTCTATCACAGAACAAACACTTTTGAAAATGAAATCGTATGGCCGACCGTTTTCGTCTGCTTACAACATAGGAATAAAACAGAGGATTATGGGGGAATCGATCCTATTATAGACTTCCTTCGCAAAAAAAAAAAATAGACACAAATATATAATAATACAAATAATGTGATATAAGTTATTATTACTATAATTAGTAATGATAATAATAATAACAAAAACAACAGCAACGACAACAAGAGGGCTATCATTAGTGATGGCTACGTTATGCCCCATTCACCATCCCACACACTCTCAGTCACAGTCTCAACAAAAATACCTTCATCAAGTATACTGACAAAGTGCGATACCCAGGGACTGCTGGACGAAGCTATATTTGGCAACATGACTCTGAACCAAGCCACATAAGCAAGAGAACCCTTAACAGAAATCTTGAAAAAATATACGGTCTATCCTTATGGAGATCGCATATATTTCTCTAAAGATTTCTTGAATATTCAGGCGGGTAGATGGAAAAAATATATATACTATACATAAATAGTTATCCGCAGACAGATCTGTTTCGCCGTATCACAGATCATCAGTACGGCTAGACATCTGATTGCTTTTTATCCAGAATTGAAACCCGAGCGAATTGTCGACAGTCGGCTATTCTACCTCTGAGCTACGGGCGCTCGGTAGAAGGAGGCAAACTTTTTAGCGCGTATATTATCATTATACGCGCCCAATAGCTGAGAGTGTTCTAATTCATTGCTGAAAGAACGATGCGTAGATGCCAGAGTAGCTACTGTTTTTCAAAGTCTATCATTCCTCCAGAATGCTCAATCAGGGTGTGAGAGCGTAAATAGACATCCGCAGACAGATCTGTTTCGCTGTATCACAGCTCATCAGTAGAGTTATACTATATATATATATATATATATATATATATATATTGACAGGTTAATTTGACAGTTCCAGATTTTTCAATCATTAAAGTCACTGTTTCACAAATAGGAGATGGTAGACTCCTATATATATAGAAGTAATGATACACACACATACACACACACACACACACACACACACACATATACATATATATATGTGTGTGTGCGTGTGTGTGCGTGTGTATGCGTGTATGTGTCTGTGCAAAATCAACCATTGCGTAACATCGCCATATATAAAAGTGCAGCATTATATAATTTTATTTTCATGCATATATATTCACGCATGCATGTGTGAGCTAATACGTATACATAACACACATACACACACACACACACACACACACACACACATATATATATATATATATATATATATATATATACACAGATATATATATAACACGTTTTTGTATTTTTCCATCATGTAATTAAATGCGTGCGAGGCAGGTGTTGTTATATTGAACTCTCCGACATCTTTGATTGGTTAAAAAATAGTTAAATTGAGTAAAAGAAAAAAGAAAAATATACGGCATTACCTCGCTGCATATTGCATACGCCGAGTGGATTGCTTGTATTTGAAGGCAACACAATACGAGAGCCGCTGCTTCGAAAAAATGCAGCAATAAAAAAACAATAACTGCGAAAACAACAAAAATTTTTCAAGTTTACATCGTGTACAGATGCTGATCATTTTTCCTGGATGACGTTTCAATCCAAAACACAGTATTTACTTAAGAAGACGAATCAACCAGAGTCCTTGTCTCTTTTTCTGCATTAAGAGTGATGTAGCAACAGTTACCATGGTTACTGTACTATAAATATATAGTACAGTAACCATCAGTAGAGTTATACTATATATATATATATATTGACAGGTTAATTTGAAAGTTCCAGATTTTTCAATCATTAAAGGCACTCTTTCACAATATATGCATCGTTCATTCAGCAATGAATTAGAACACTCTCAGCTATTGGGCGTGTATAATGATAATATACACGCTAAAAAGTCTACTGAGCGCCCGTAGCTCAGAGGAAGAATCGCCGACTGATGCCAATTCGGTCGTGTTTCAATCTTGGGTAAAAAGCAATCGGCTGTCTAACCGTACTGATGAGCTGTGATACAGCGAAACAGATCTGCCTGCGGATGACTATATATATATATATATATATATATATATATATATATATATATAGTACTGTGCAAAAGTATTAGTACTATTTTATCTTTTATGAGGCATCAAAATAAAGTTTAAAATCACTCCTGTCCTAATACTTTTGCACACTACCGGTAGTGTGCAAAAGTATTAGGACAGGGGTGATTTTCCTAAAAATCTCACTGTTAACTTAAAAGGAAAAGGAAGGAAGGTTTCGGGATTTGAATTGGCCTCCGCAAAACCCTGATCTCAATCCTACTGAACAACTTTGTGGTATTTTGGATAAAAAATTGATAAATCTAATGTTACTTCGCAAGACACGCTTTAGAAACAAATACAAGCTGCTTGGCAGGAGATACCATTAGATACATTGAAGAAGCTTGTGATGTCAATGCCTGACAGAATGAAGACTGTGATCAAAGCAAAAGGCTATTATACTAAATATTAAATTTATTTTGTAACAAGTATTTTTTCTTTTTAAAGCATTTGTTGAGTAAATCAAGTAAAATTACTTTAATTAAATTGTTCATTTTCTGTCAATATGCCTCGTAAAAGATGAAATATTTCTTGTTTTAATACTTTTGCACAGTACTATATATATATATATATATATATATATATATATATATATAATTTGGAAATGAGTTATTTCCGCAACCTAGGTTTCAATCGTTCGTTATCTTCAAGCGAATTATAATAACTGATTTTCAAAAGTTTTTTAAACGTACAAACATGAATTTCTACGAACGCACAAACAAGAAGAAAATGTAGCCATTACGTTGTTTCCAAAAAAAAAAAATAAATAAGAACTACTGAATGAAATGTCAGAAGTAATGTCCAAATGTAATCACACCTAAAAATACAATTTCGGATCATACAAACATAGATGAAAGTGCCGTAAGATCCTTCAGTAACTCCCCTCTAATTTTAAAAATTTCCCGGTGTTTAAAAATTCCAGTTGCGAGTTCGTAAAAATCCCTGTTGTGGGTTTAAAAAATGTTGGAAAATCATCTAATCTAAACTTATTTATAAATGGAACTATGTTTGTGTGTGTGTGTGTCTGTGTGTGTGTCAGTTACCTATAGACTCCAAAACGGCTGAACCGATTTTCTTGAAAATTTACACAGTTGTACTATAAGCGTCTGCCAGTGTTCTTAGCTAGGTTTTCTTTGAAGTCGGTTCTACGAAGTGGCCCCCACTTGACCGCAAGACATCAACAAAATAAATAAGCAAAAGTATTTCGGTTCAAATGCCAAAAATGTTGGGAAAAGTATTAATTCCTCTCTTCACTTCAGTTATGGGTTAAATAGCAGGATAGATTGGGTTCTATAACCTGTCTACTGCAGAAAGTAATGGCAATGATGAGGTTTTGAAAATGATGGAAACGAAAAGGAAATTAATACTGAGCATCAGGAAGAGACAGCCAATGTTCCTGGGACATGCAATGAAGGAGGCGGGCTTGGAGAACCTGATACTAACAGGCCAGATAGAGGGAAAAAGAGACAGGGGAAAGCAACATATCATATTGGAAGGACCTAATCAGGTGGATGATGGAACGAGGGTTGCACGGTGCAACAGGAGAAGGTCTGCTTAGAGCCACCAGGGATAGGGAGACGTGGAAAGCCATGATTGAAAGGACAGGGCACATAGAAGAAGACGAAGAGGGTCAAACAAATCAACGAGTGAGTAACATTAGGAATAAGCGTTTGGATAATTCTTGTGGAAGTCACTACCAGTGACAGTGTTCGATAACATCATTGGGACACCCACATGAAAGAGGGCGTGCCATTTTGTCTAGATCTCAAGTGTTACTATTTTAGGCAGATAGGGTCTTTGAAGTTGTTTCTACGAAGTGCCCCCCCCCCCACTTGACCGAAATATAACAACAAAATTAACAAGCAAAAATATTTCGGTTCAAGTGACGAAAATGCTGGGCATTATTTTCGATTCTTTCGAGACTTGATAGCGCAAAGCGTGTATCACGTATGGCACTTAACTGACTTACTAGATTAGCATATAGGTCCCTCCCTTTTACCGATGAAATAGTTAACTGTAACCATCCCTTCTACTCTAATTGCTTCTTTTCTCGCACTTTCACCTGTGGAATTCCCTTCCGTTTAATTGCTTCTCTGCCAGGTGCAATCTCCAAAATTTAAATGCAATGTCAAATTGTCATCTTCTCTTCTGGTTGCATCCGGTTCATCTTTTATCCTTTCCTCAGTATCCCATAACTAAGTCTTTTATCTCACTATAACCTCCTGCGCACCAATGGCAGGTCCTTCCCTTCTTGGGCTAAAATGATTAAAAGAAAAAAATGAAAAAGATATGACATACAAGAAAAATTTATATTTAATTTTTCCGTTTTTTTTTTACAAGGGTTTTTTTTCTTTTAATCGTTTCGCCCCATGCCAGGCGGTACCGCCACTGATGCGCAGGGGGCTACATAAGAGCAAAAGTTTAAACAAGAGGAGAGTGAAGAAAAAGACAGACCAGTTGCACTGGGTGTCAGAGAAACGGCAAGAGAAGGATGGAAGCACAGGTGTTGCGAAGGTAGAGAGAAAAAAAAAAGAAAAAGGTAGAACAAGATATACAGGGTGGTGTAGAAAGAACTGGAGTCAAGTAGATAAGACATGGGTATTGACCTTGCATTTTTTAGTATTTATTGCCAAATGAAATAGTTTATAATAAACTAGCAGTATAGCCCGGCGTTGCTCGGGTGTAATGAAAGCTTTAAAACTAATCCATGGTCCTGGAGCTGAGACTCTGGACGTTGGCACGAAAGACTAAAATGCAATAGTTGTTTCCAGTTAAAGCGAAACCATAGACTGAAAGAAAAATGAATGAATGTAAGTCAAATTTTGATTTTCTTGTATCGATATCAAATAAGTTTTTTCGTCGTAAACTGAATTTTGAAGACTAAATAAGTCCTCTGAGTAAATGGTATCATGGCTGAGACAACGAACTACAATTATACCTACTTTAAACCAAATCCGAGGCAAAAAACTAAAATAAAAGGGCTGAAAACAATACAAACAAGCAGATAAACAGAGACACACACAAACATCATGCCTTATATATATATATATATATATATATATATATGTATATATATATATATATAATCAATTTTCTGCACTATTGTAATAACTGCAACCTTGAAACTTCTGAATATCGTTTCTTATGTCTTTGTCTACGAGTGTATCAAATTTGATTAATATCGGATCAGTCCTTCTATAACCCGATTTTTTCGATTAACGATTTTCGATATTTATCGGAGATACCTCGACACAAAACCTAGCTAAGAACACTCGCAGATGCATATATTACAACTGTAATTTTTCAAGAAAATCGGTTCGGCCGTTTCGGAGTCTATAGGTAGCGAACACACACACACACACACACACACACACAGACACACACAGACACACACGCGGACCAAGTTCCATTTATAAATACGTTTAGATTTACTTTTTCTAGTTGTGGTACTTATTTCGCTATATTGAAAAATGATTTGAATTTCACAAAAAAGAAACTTGAGAAAAATTAATGTGTAAGAAGCAATAATAGTGGTTTTGAGCAACCAGAATTTTTTTAAAAGAACCTGGTGCCGCGTAAGGAAACAAAAAAATAACGGTCAAAACATTTTCAAGAAAACTCCAGAAAGAAAAAACATCAAGTTTTAATGATGAATGTAAAGCTAATTGGATAGACTTGGTGGCTGGTATAGATACCTGGTCTTTCATAAAAGACGTTAACCGATACAACTTTGAAGAGAACAGAAACGGAATTGGAATAACGTTTGGGACAAGTATTGTAAGCAGTAACGTCTCCTTCAAAATCGATGGTGTTAAGATCTACGAAGATAATTATGTGAACATAAGTCAATCATCCAGAGTTACAGCTGATCGAAAATTATCCAAAAATTAATTCTCCTTTGGTTTCTGAGTTAGTAGGTGTCAGACTCACTTGCACCATATCGCAACAAAATCAGCAATACACTAACTGGAGAACGGTTTGCGGTTCAATAATCCAATCAAAGAATTTAGATCGCGTACTTGCAGACACAGTTCATTTCCAAAACCAGTTCTCTAAGTTTTCCAGCAGTTGACAAGATTATTCTCAAGCATTTTTCAACAGCAAAACTATATGTCTAAAAGCAATGTAATGTGTTGTGCCTAGATTGAAATATGATTTTATTGAGTGTGAGTTGCTTTGATCTCATGCAGATGGCAATATCTGAATGTTCTTTTTACTGTATGTATGTGTGAGTATTATTGTGTTATCGACTAAAATCTAATATTACGTACATCGATATATATATATATATATATATATATATATATATATATATATATATTACCTCTTAGTTAGAGAGTTAGAGGGAAACAAAGACGATCCATTCATCACTCTCTGTCACCACTCGAGTAATGATAATTGCAATGAGCCATCTTGTCTTAAACTAGATCGGACCTTTTGCCAAAAAGTCCAATAGAAAATGTAAAGCTAATTGGATAGACTTGGTGGCTGGTATAGATGCTTGGTCTATCATAAAAGTCGTTAACTGATGCAAGTTTGAACAGAATAGAAACGGAATTGCAGTAACGATTTGGGCAAGTATTGTAAGCAGCAACTTCTCCTTCAAAGTCGATGGTGTTAAGATCTACGAAGATAATTATGTGAACATAAGTCAATCATCGAGTGTTACAGCTGATCGAAAATTATCCCAAAAATTAATTGTTCTTTGGTTTGGGAGTTAGTAGGTGTCAGACTTATTTGTACCATATCACAACAAAATCAGCAATGCCCTAACTAGTGAACGGTTGTTGGTTAAATAATTCAATCAAAGAATTTTGGTCTAGGACCTGCAAACTAGGCCTCTAACTTTTCCAGCAGTTGACAAAATTAATCTCGAGTATTTGAACCGAGCATGTGAACAGCAAAGAAGTCTTGCAGATAATGGAAACAAAAATGAACCTTATACTTAACATCAGGAAGAGAAGTTGAAATTTCTGAGACAACTTATGAGGAAGGAGGGCTTGGAGAATCTGATACTCACAAGACAGATAGCGAGGACTAGAGTCAGAGGAAAAACAACGCTTGGCATACTTTAAGAGCTTAAGCACATAGATAGTGGAACAGTGTTTGGGAGAAATACCAAGATAAGATTTTTTTTTGTATAGTAACAGTCATAGTCAAGAGGCATGAAGTTAAAGATAATACCCATGCAAGACACCTGTGAGATAGTGGTTGTAGAGTAGAAAATAATTCATCACCCACAAGGCCGCCGATTTGTTTTTGTTTTTTTCATTTATCAGCTCTATTTTCTATTCACCTTGTTTTCTTTTACCTTTTCTCTTGCTACGAGCGTTCCTATTCCTACGAATATTGTACCGCTCATATAGCATCAGCTTTTCTGGAAAAACAGCTGATAAGTACGTTCAATTGGCGGGGTATATCGGCAAAACAACTTTAATCTTATGTTATTTTTTTATTTATTTTAGTTTTATTTTTTACTAGAGAATATTTATTTGGGATCGATTTCAACTGAAAACTAGATTTCTTTTTTATCACTGTAACCGCAATAAACAGTTGGCGTCACTGGGCGTCGATTGAACGCCGCCAAACGAATGGCAATTATTTCATTGTTTTTATCGAGTTAGCTTGCTAATCAGTCCCTTCATCAATTGAATGCCCAAATCTCATGGAACAAAGCCGTCTGTTATGCGCTAGCCAAGCGAGAATTTTTTTTTTATTATTGTACCAGAAATGGGACGGAGGTTTAAGAGAAGTATTTTTTTCTTCTTGTATTGAATTAAAAATAGGGAAGAAAGATTTTAAAAGCCAAATTTGGCACATTTGATGCGTCTAGTTAGCGTCAAGTTTTTCTTCTTCTTTTTTTTTTTTCAAGAAGAAGGCAAAAGAAAGAATAGACCTGTCTGGATCCAGTCAGATTAGGGGATAAAGAACTTTATTTCAGTTCATTCTATTTATCATTTATATAGGCTTTATATGAAAAGAAAAAACTATATATATATCTTTTTTTTTATTATTATTCATGAGTTAATTCTCTCATAGTGGCTTACGGCCTATCACGTTGAATACGCCGGTTCTCGCTCGATCACCGAAGTTAAGCAACGTTGAGCCTAGTCAGTACTTAGATGGATGACCGCTTGGGAATACCAGGTGCTGTAAGCATATAGTGACGGATGTGCGTTGTTGTGCTGTGGATATCGGCCCGGAAAGAGAAATCGGTGAGACGAGTTCGAATTCCAGTTAAAAGTTAAATACACTGCATTCACTTAAGCACTGGTACCCTTGGGAAAGGTATTAATCCGTCCCTTCCCTCCAGTTATGGGTTAAATAACAAGGGTAGGACTTGGGGACCCTGCCCTTAAAAACAAATCCTAATGAATCTTGATACTCGAAAAGAAAAATGTATTACTAGACACAAAACTGATATAAAACCAACAATAAATTGTTGAAAGAAAAAGGTCTTACCAGCAATAAATAAATAAAATTTAGTTGGCAATAAATGACCCGCCGAGGTTGATAAGCCATAAAAACAAAACAAAAAAATTCTATCATATGATTCAGTATAGTGATTTACTAAGCATAGCTTAGATGCGGCACAAGGATACACGCTTGGGCGATCATGTCTCTTTAGAGACATGACTGTCTGCGCAGAAGGTTATCCCGATTACTGCCGTTACTTTCTGCGGTTGACTGGTTGTGAGCTAAGGCTATAGAACCAAATCTGTCTTGCTATTTAACCCATAACTGGAGGCAAGAGACAGATTAATACATTTCCCAAGGGTATTTATGTGTAAGTGAATGCAAGGAATTCAACTGGAATTCGAACTCGGCTCCCCGAGTTCTCTTTCCGAGCCGGTATCAACTGCATCAGAACGCCCATTATCAGGAATGGTGCTCACCCTTAAAATTAGCTTAAACGTTAGGTCTTCAAAAGTCGCATGATATGCTAGTATGTACGGAACATGTATGTATTTATGTATGTATATTTGTATCAGTTTATATTTATGTGAGTACTAGCAGTATAGCCTGGCGTTGCTCGGGTGTAATGAAAGCTTTAAAATTAATCCATGGTCCTGGAGCTCACATTCTTTGGACGTTGGCACGAAAGACTAAAAAGCAATAGGTGTTTCCAGTTAAAGCGAAACCGTAGACTGAAAGAAAAATGAATGGATGTAAGTCAAATTTTGATTTCCTTGTATGGATATCAAATAAGTTTTTTCGTCGTAAACTGAATTTTGAAGGCTAAATAAGTCCTCTGAGCAAATGGTATCATGGCTGAAACTAAGAACTACAATTATACCTACTTAGAGCCAAACCCGAAGCAAAAACTAAAATAAAAGGGCTGAAAAAATACAGACATGCAGGCAGATAAATAGACACACAAAAAACATCTTGTCTTTTATATATATATTATCGATTTTCTGCCATATTGTAAGAACTGCAACCTAGAAAATTTTGAATATCGTTTCTTATGTCTTTGTCTATGAGTCTATCATATTTGATTAAAATCGGACCACTCTTTCTATAACCCGATTTTTTCGATTATCGATTTTCAATATTTATCGGGGGTACCTCGACACAAAACCGAGCTAAAAAAAACTCGCAAACGCTTATAGTACAACTGTGTAAATTTTCAAGAAAATCGGTTCAGCCGTTTGAGTCTATAAGTAACGGACACTCACACACACACACACACACACACACACACACACACACACACAAAGTTCCATTTATAAATAAGTTTAGATATATGCAACATTGGCGGAATTTAGATATTCCTGATGCAATCACAACTTCGCTGCATGAGTGACGACAGAATACCTAAGATCCTCATGCATAGCCAACTTGACAGAGGACAAAGAACTGTTGGTCGGCCCTGGCTCAGGTATAAAGAGAAGCTGTTCATATTAGAAGGATAAGTGACGACAGAATACCTGAGTTCTTCATGTAGAGCCAAATTGACAGTGGACAAAGGACTGTTGAACGGCCGTGGCTCAGGTATAAAGACAAGCTGTTACTATTACAACGATGAGTGACGAAAGAATACCTAAGGTCTTCATGTAACTTGTCAGTAAAGAAAGGCCTGTTGGACGGCTGCGGCTCAGGTATAAATGCACGCTGCTTATATTATAAATACGAGCGATGACAGAACAACTATAGTCTTCATATATAGCAAAATTGACGGTAGACAAAGGACTGTTGGACAGCAGTGGCTCACATATAAAGACAAGCTGGTCATATTACAAGGATGAGTGACGACAGAATACCGAAAGTCTTCATGTAGAGTCAACTTGACAGTGGACAAAGGACTGTTGGAAGGCCGTGGCTTAGATACAAAGACAACCTGTCAGTATCTCTATTCCAATGCCGTCTGGTCGAGCTTGCTTTGTTTCTATGCAGTTTGACCATTGCAGCTTTCACTTTTCGGATTTTAGTATTTCCGGTCCGTTAAGATCTTTTTTTTTTTTTTTTTTTTTTTTACTATCGGTTGCTCTCTTCTGACGTGGAAGAGATCCTTCATACATTCTTCCCATCGCTGGAGTATTTTCTCTTTTTCTAATAAGATCATTCTATCCTTGGAGTTTATACATCCTCTTTGGGAGCATGTTCTTTGTCCACTCAGTTTCCTTATTTATTTATGCAGTTCTCTTTTATTAGTCTTGCTCAATCTCTCTATTTATTTAATTTATATTAAACAAAATTTTTATATTATTTGTTTTTATTTATTTTATTTATAATACTTTTTAATCATTTCACCCCAAGCAAGGCATTCCACTGCCACTATGGCGCATGGGGCTACATAGGGGAAGGTAAAGAAGCGGAGTGGTTAGATGTAGGAAATGTCAGAAGGAAGGTGATAGATGGGTAAGGATACCGAGGATGAGGGTTGGGCAGATGGGAAGAGTGTTTGAAAGAATGGGAGCGAGTTATTGTGTTAGGAGGTGTCTATTGACCTTACATTTAAACTCCTGGAAATTGTAGCTGTCGGAGAAGCAATCATGTGGAAGGGAATTCCACAGTCGGGAAGTGCGAGAAAAGAAACTATTGGAGTAGAAGTTGCGGTTGCATTTTATCGGTTTCACTGTAAAAGGGTGGGATCTAGTTGCTAATCTAGTTTCTCGTGCAAATTCGTATCTAGGGGGTAGCAATGATTTAAGTTCATTGGAGCAGAAGCCGTGAAAGTATTTATAGAAAAGACACAGGGAAACCATGTCGCGCCGGTGAGAGAGAGTACTGCAGGCGGTCTGCCAAGTTGGTATCGATCACATTACAGACCCTCCGCTGTACCTTGTCGAGAAGCCCGAGGAGAATAGCAGGGGCACCCGACTAGATATGGCAGCAGTCCGTTATTATTGTTATATATTCTTATTTTATTTATTAATAATAATGGATCTACAACACATCCTCATCTAATTAGTAAAGCTAATCGATAATGATGGCCATCTTTTTAAAGTAGAAACAGTCATCGTTATTAGATAAATGGACTTTTCTCTCAGAGCGTGTAGTTGTGGTTTTTGATCATGGTTGTTTTCGTTGAGGCAGTTGTTCTGAGTGTTCAGCAGATTGATTAGGTTTTTCAGGGGGAGATTCCACAAAATGTTTCTTGCTGTGGTTTTGTAGGAGTGTCACATGTTTTACTCTCTCAGTAGAGACTGTGAAGTGTTTTCTTGAGAGATTTTCTAGTATAAAGTATTTTTCATTTCTGGTAATTACTTTATAGGGTTCAAAGAAAGGAGATTCAATACATTTTTGACTCTGGTCTTAACCAGACAATGGTCCGAACAGTTTAAATACTGTATACACTACTTCACCTTAGAAATATAGACAAATACTAAATTGGGTTTTGTTGACAGTCTTGACAGCTTCTGAATATATTGTTATATATCGCCGTACGACGACAAAATAACGAGAACACGCATATATAAATATATAAGGTTATATTTTTATTCTTGACGACGAACCCGTGTGGAATAGAGAATGGAAGAGTGAGAGCGCACATAGAATGGGTCGACGGGAGTGTAGTCTTGACTGAGGTGTCTCTCTGCTTCCACTGGCCGTTCTCTGCTAGCGAATCCGTGTGTCGAGGTCTTTTTATATTCTTCTAGAACCGGGACTTTCCTTCCGGTTTTGCCTCGCCCACGTAACGCCCACGTAATTCCAAGAGACACCTGTTCTGTTTGCCTCCGTAGTCATTTCCGCCGCTGTCGGAAATAAGGTCAAACGACATCCGCTCCAGGCCCCGACAGGATGTATTTCTCAACCACCTGTCTTGTCGTTCGCCGACCCCTTCACCGACGGGAAACACCATCGCTTGCATCAACCTTCCTCGGGTGTGGCCAGATTGCTATATTACAATATGGCGCATATTTTTGATCATGTTTGGCTAGTAGTATCTTCACTTGTCATATATCTGTTGTTAATTTCTTTTCTTTTCTATCTATCTATCTATCTATCTATCTATCTATCTATCTATCTATCTATCTATCTACCCTCTAACCCTCTAGGGCCATTCGTATCATATTTGATACAGTATGAAAACAAGCCTTGAAAGAAATATTTTCCTGAAAAATGTTTTAAGAGAAATATTTTATAAATTTCAAATGAAAGCAGTACTGACTGCTCAGTCAATGAATACCAAATGTTTCCTTATAGGGAAATACCAAATGTTCCCTTATAGGGAAATACTGTATCAAATATGATACGAATGGCCCTAGAGGGTTAATTTATTTTCTTTTCTATCTATCTATCTATCTATCTATCTATCTATCTATCTATCTATCTATCTATCTATCTATCTAACCCTCCCTAGGGCCATTCGTATCATATTTGATACAGTATGAAAACAAGCCTTGAAAGAAATATTTTCCTGAAAAATGTTTTAAGAGAAATAT
Source organism: Ascarosepion bandense (assembly GCA_037127315.1). NCBI lineage: Eukaryota > Metazoa > Mollusca > Cephalopoda > Sepiida > Sepiidae > Ascarosepion > Ascarosepion bandense. The sequence continues at coordinate 3,082,513 of JBBBDQ010000891.1, read as the reverse complement.
TTTATAAATTTCAAATGAAAGCAGTACTGACTGCTCAGTCAATGAATACCAAATGTTTCCTTATAGGGAAATACCAAATGTTCCCTTATAGGGAAATACTGTATCAAATATGATACGAATGGCCCTAGAGGGTTAATTTATTTTCTTTTCTATCTATCTATCTATCTATCTATCTATCTATCTATCTATCTATCTATCTAACCCTCTAGGGCCATTCGTATCATATTTGATACAGTATGAAAACAAGCCTTGAAAGAAATATTTTCCTGAAAAATTTTTAAGAGAAATATTTCATAAATTTCAAATGAAAGCAGTACTGACTGCTCAGTCAATGAATACCAAATGTTTCCTTATAGGGAAATACCAAATGTTTCCTTATAGGGAAATACTGTATCAAATATGATACGAATTACCCTAGAGGGTTAAAACAAATATGTCCCGGGTCGGCTGAAAATGTTTTAAACTGAACAAGATACTCTCATAAAATGTGACCAAATTTGGGTTATTTTTCAACATAGTACCCCTCGTGGTCTGCACACATCTTCCATCAATGCTGCAGGCTTGAATCCCATTGGTGAAGCAGCTTTCATTCTGTTGATATGACATCATCACTGAGATTTAGTTTCCCAGCCAATTGCTTTTTTCATGTTGGGGAGCAGATGTTAGTCAAATCAGAAGAATACGTAGGATGATCAACCAGTTCAAAGCCACAGTAGCTTTGATACCAAGAATTTGTGTTCGTCATTTTTACTGGATGGTTTTGTTAGCCTTTTGTAACTGCTTCAGAAAAACAATACATCCCAAGAATCTGAGGCCATCTCATTCTTGGCCTTATTAACCCTCTAGGGCCATTCGTATCATATTTGATACAGTATGAAAACAAGCCTTGAAAGAAACATTTTCCTGAAAAATTTTTTAAGAGAAATATTTCATAAATTTCAAATGAAAGCAGTACTGACTGCTCAGTCAATGAATACCAAATGTTTCCTTATAGGGAAATATCAAATGTTTCCTTATAGGGAAATACTGTATCAAATATGATACGAATTGCCCTAGAGGGTTAATATTCGGACCAGGGTGTGAGGTGTTGTGAAATGTATGGAAGATGCGTTTGGGAAGAAATTCTGGAATAAAGTCTTGGTTTGGATGTTTTTTTGTCACAAAAAATGGTTGAATCTTGGTCATCATAAGACTTAAGGTTATCCTTGTATATAGAAATCTTCCTCTTGTTGTGCTATTATAGCAAGTAGGTCACATGGATCATTTGAAACTGAAAAAGCTGGTCATGAAAGGCAATCAACAGCTATGTAATCTTCTCCTTTGATGTACATGACGTCTGTGATGTATTCAGCAATTATTGAAAGATGACTTTGTTGTCTGTTTTATTTGAGGGTGTAGTTTTTTTAATGATAATAACAAGGCTTTGTGATTAGTAAATAATGTAACCTGTCTATCTGTGGTCTGAAATGTTGCAAAGATGGGTAAGCTGTTAATAGCACCCGTTGAGTATTTGTTTTGTATATCCGTTAGTTGTTTTTTTTTTTTTTTTTTAGAGTGGAAGGCTATGGGATGTAATCTATAATCTGATGTAGTATTGCTTCTGTTGCATAGTTACTAGATGTTGCTGAGTGACTCTGGGTTTGGGTGTGTGAATGCTGTATTTATGATAAAATGTAATTGATGTTCTTAAATGCTTCTTTTTGTGCGGCATTTATTTATTTCCATTGGGTTTGCAATTTGATTATAGCTGTTGAGTTCAGTTGGGGAATGGTAATATTTCAGCTGTTTTTTATAATTAGTTTCCTGTAGAATTCATTGCATTCACTTACACGCAAATACCTTTGGGAAAGGGATGAATCCGTCGCTTCTCCCCCAAGCTATGTGTTAAATAACAGGGTAGATTAAGTTCTATAGCCTTGGATAGCAACCAGTCTATCGCAGAAAGTAATGTCAGCCTAATGCGGGACAGGATCGCCCAAGCGTGTATCATGTATGGCACTTCCTGTAGAAATTAACTAAGCCAAAAAGTCTGCGTTGGGATTTAAGGTCATTTGATTTAGGAAATTCTTAAATTTGTTCAATTCTCTGATTAGTTAGGATTAAGCTTTTTGAGTTTAGTTGGGATTAAGCCTTTAGAGCTTAGTTAGGATTAGGCCTTTAGTGCTTGGGATTTTGAGCTGATATATTCTAAGAGGTTCGTGCTGTCTTTGAAGAACTCGCATTTATCCAATGATATATCTAAGTGGTTTTCTGTAAGTATTAACAGAAATGTCTGTAGATGTTCATAATGCTGTGTCTGTGTTTCTGAGATGACTAAAATGTCATCCATATAGACAAAGATATAACCTAATTACCCATGAAGTTATTATCCACGAAATGTTGGAAAGTAGCACGACTGTAACGTAGGCTGAAAGGCATATTTAAAGAAACCGAAGGGTGTAATGATGGCTTGTCCTCCTCGCACATGGATATCTGATGATATGCAGGCAGCAAACACTTCTTTATTATAGAGTTTAAATCCTAGAGTATTGACATTGAACAGGGGACACTTATCAGGCTTAGTAGGATTCAGTCAGTTAAGTGCCATACATGATACACGATTGGGCGATCATGTCTCGAAATAGACATGACTGACTGGGCAGAAGATTATCCCGCAGTAGGTTGCCATTGCTTTCTGCGGTAGACTGGTTGACGACCAAGGCTATAGAACCCAATCTGTCCTGTTATTTAACCCATAACTGGAAGGAATAAACGGATTAATACCTTTCCCAAGGGTATTTGCGCGTAAGTGAATGCAATGAATTCGGCTGGAATTCGAACTCGGCTCCCCGATTTCTCGTTCCGAGCCGATATCCAATGCACCACAACGCACAACGCACATTAGTAGGATTACGTGTCTATAATCACCACAAGGTATGTACTGATCTGGCTTTGATTAGGGTACTAGATGTTGTAATTATGCCCATGGTGATTTTGAGGGTTTGAATATAACATAAGCGCAGGGAGCTCTTGTTTTTTCGACTTTGTATTTTATTTCTCATAACTGATAACAGAAATTTGAAATTATGTGTTTGAACATTATTTTTGATCGATACTCGTATTTAAGTAGATATTCTGTTTATAATCAATCAGTATATAGTTATTTCATCTCAAGAGTAAATTTATTTTATTCGTGGTCGAGAAGTGTAAGACGCGACAGATCAATTGGTGCCTTCTTCTATGTGTATAGGGGTCGCAGGTTCGAATCCTACCAAATGACACACATTTTCGTAACAAAATTTTATCGTAAATAATCAGGCAGGTAGAAAAAATATTTATAATACTGTTTGATTGCAAACAGAATATCTACTGAAATATGAGTATCGATCAAAGATAATGTTCAAACAAGTAATTTTATTTTATATATATATATATATATATATATATATATATATATATATATATATATATTGTAACTAAGTTGTAGAACTCGTAGGTTTTTTAGGTGATTTTTTTGAAAAAAAATCACCTAAAGATGAAGCAGTCCACATATACAGTGCTAGCTTCGAAACCCGAAAATTTTTGTGTAGTTATACTATGAATTTATAAACCATTGTAACAACTATTACAGTATATATATATATATATATATATATATATATATATATATATATATATATATATATACTACCTGCAATAATTATTAGGACACCCAAGTTTTGTATATTTTTTTTCGTGTGATCTTTTTTTTATTTTCAGAACCTAAATTATATAAAATTTGTCCGAATGTTTTATGTATCCAAGCGCTTTCGGCTATACCTTTAGCCATTATAAAGGATGAATTATATTTTCTTTTTAAGTGAATATATAAATTGGAATGTTTTATGTTCGAAACACAGAGAGCAATTTTTGGCTGTGTTCATATTGTTCAGCGTTGGATTTTTTATTTTTATCAATAATGCTTCCACTATTTTCAGCCTTTTATTTACGTGCGGTTGATCTCCTACAGAAGGTATCTGAAGAGAGTGACAAGAAAGGACTATAAATAAATGGAAAGAAAACCAAATTCATGGTCAATAGCAAAAAGAGCAACTCAAAATGCCAAATACAGGCGTGGGATATTAGAATCAAGCAGGTACAAAAATTTAAATACTTAGGAAGCGTTCTAACAGGAGATGGAAAGTGCAAAATAGAGATCCGAAGACGAGTTGGCATGGAGAAGGACGCGTTCCAGAAGCTGAGTAGAGTATTATGAAACAGGAAAATTTCACTAGAAACAATATAAATAGTGTAACTAGTTACAGTGCGTTGTGGTGCATTGGATATCGGCTCGGAACGAGAAACCGGGGAGCCGAGTTCGAATTCCAGTTGAATCCATTTACGCGCAAATACCCTTGGGAAAGATATTAATCCGTCTCTTCCTCCCATTTATGGGTTAAATAACAGGACAGATTGGGTTCTATAGCCTTGGTCGGCAACCAGTCTACCGCAGAAAGCAATGGCAACCTACTGCGGGATAATCTTCTTCCCAGTCAGTCATGTCTATTTCGAGACATGATCGCCCAATCGTGTATCATGTATGGCACTTAACTGACTTACTGACCATAAATTTATTAAAAATTTTAGGCATTAATATTTGCGATGAGTCGAATTGGCATGGCGAAGGAAGCATTCCAGAAGCTGAGTAGAGTATTAAGAAACAGGAAAATTTCACTAGAAACAAAGAAGAGAGTACTGCATTGCTATGCGTTGTCATTTCTTCAATATTGTAGTGAATGCTGGATAATATCATTGAAGATGAAGGAAAGATTGAAGCAACTGAAATGTAGTCCTACAGAAGGATGATGTAGATATCATGGATCGAGCTTGTGAGCCATGATGAGGTTTTGGAAATGATGGAAACGAAAAGGAAATTGATACTGAGCATCAGGAATAGACAGCTAAAATTCCTGGGACATGCAATGAGGAAGGGGGGCCTGGAGAACCTGATACTAACAGGCCAGATAGAGGGAAAAGTGACAGGGGAAAACAGTGTGTAACGTACTTGACTGGTCTGAGAGGGTAGATGTCAGATCGGGGGTTGCGTGGTGGTCACAGGAGAAAGTGTGCGAAGAGCCACCATGGAGAGGGAGATGCGGAAGGCCATGATTGCCTACGTTCTGAAAGGGCAAGGCACATAGAAGAAGAAGAAGGTTGATGCTACTATACATTTATTATCGGCGAGTATGTTACGGGTAGAGTTTTTTAGGTCTTCCTGTTTATTTAAATGAGACCCAATAGAGCTATGATCACAGAGATGAAACGCGAATCTTCTTGTTAAATATATATATTGTTATGGAGACTCACCCATATGACATATGAATTCGTCCAAGCTATATAAAAGTAGCAGTTCTGCTTTGTAGAAGCAGAGTAAGTGCTAGATAGAGAGTAGCGAAGAGAGTGAAAGTGGAATCTAATTCAGCAGATAACTCTGGTAGCCGGACAAACAGTCACGATAATAATCGTTCATCGGTATATGTTTGTACTGCTGTCTCTGTTATATATTTGTTTAACACTATTCCTCTTTGTATCTTTATTTCTGGCCCCAACAGGACCACAACAACATGGTGACGAGGTCACAACATATATAAATATATATTATTTTCTGATAGTGTGCATTTTTGAAGGAGCGGATTGAATAATAACATGAGGAAAATCTATTTCGTTTCCTCCTCTGAGGGACATTATGAAAGAAAATGCAAGGATTTACTTTGTTGCACGTGTTTATTTACCAGCGGAAAGATTTCATTAGTTTATTACATAAAAAAATGCGAGCATGATATGTAATATTCTTAAAATTACATTAAACCTGGAAAAGAACAGAACAAGTTATTAAACCTGGAAAAGTAAAGGACAAGTTATTAAACCTGGAAAAGTAAAGGACAAGTTATTAAACCTGGAAAAGTAAAGGACAAGTTATTAAACCTGGAAAAGTAAAGGGCAAGTTATTAAACCTGGAAAAGTAACGGAAAAGTTATTAAACCTGGAAAAGTAAAGGGTAAGATATTCTAGTGAAGTAAGAAATAAGAAATTTCTTACTTAAAATATTGCATTCAAATTTTATTATTAGTTACCTATTTTAAGTAAGAAATGTCTTATTTTTTACTTCACTAGAATATCTGTCCTTCCTTTACTTTTCCAGGTTTAATAACTTGTCCTGTTCTTTTCCAGGTTTAATGAAATCTTAAAACTATTACTTTTTATGCATGCATTTGTCCATGCAATCCATGATTTTTGCAAGCATTTCTATTAATTTAATATAAATTTAATGCTGAAAAACGCATTCAAAATATTAAAAAAAAAAAAAATATATGCAATTGATTAAAAAAAAAACAACAAAAGATTGATTATTTATAATTAATTCTGATCATCAATTTTGATAAAATGATAAGTGATAAGCAAAGTTTTATTGACAAAAATGATAAAAGATATCATCAGAATTTAAATGTTGAAAACCGGGTGCAAAAATATTAAACAAAAAAAAAAAGAATAATATTTATTATTAGAAGCGTTAATCACTCATTCACTTAAGTACTTATATAGTTAGTCTCCCTTTTAGGATTTCATATATCTTGATATATCTTTTTTTCCTGAACGAAAATTTAAAACGATTTTTTTCAAAATTTAGCTAAGGAGGTGTCCTGTTTAACTCTGTAAACTGTTTGAAATTTGGTTGAGAAATGAATTAGTGGTGAAGCTTGAAACTATCTTGATTCACTCAATGTCCGACTTAATATATTAAACCACTGCCGTGGTTGAATGATAAAGGCTTTTAAATTTTAGAACGTTTATAAATATTTATCAATTTGTTGAAATGTCAGTCAAAACTTATGGAGGACATAGAATGCCATCAATCAAAGTCTGTTGAAACAAAAGTTAGCTTGTAATATTCAAGAAGTATTTATTTATTTTTTGTTTTGTGATCAGGTTGTCATGTTTTGGGATGGACATAAGTGTTGTACATCTTCAAAACATGAGTTAATAGATTTAACTGTTTTCTTTTTTTTTTTATATGTACAGAGAGTTCCCGCCTAAAATGTAATTTCTCTTTAAATGACAACAAATGCAGTGTTTATTGAGTTGCAAACAAGAGTAACAGTGAAAATCAAGACCTATTGATGCTCATTCGCTTAAAATGAAGATTAACGGTTTAAATTAAATATTAAATGCAATTAAATACACGTTTATAAATAATCAAACTGTCGACAATGTAAAAGTAAATACATGTCTTGGGAACATAGACAGACATATCTGTCGCGCTGTATCACAGATCATCAGTACGGTTAGACATCCGATTGTTTCTAGTCAGGATTGAAACCCGACTGAACTGACATCAGTCGGCGATTCTACCTATGAGATATGAACGCTCGGTAGAGCTACGCGGACTTTAACGTGTTATATACAATGTAAACACACTCCAGTAGCCGAGAGAGTTCAAATTCATTACTAAATGAACGATACGCAGATGCGGGAGTAGCTACTGTTTTTTCAAAGTCTACCACTCCTCCAGAACTGTTTGAGTTCCAGTATGCTATTCTAATAATTCTAATAATAATAATAATAATAATAATAATAATAATAATATATATATATATATATATATATATATATATATATATATATAAACACGAGAAATTGGAAAGTAACTCCCAATTTTATGTACAACGGACTTTCCCGTCTTGTAAAAGTTATAGTTAGCCTAGAGTCTATCATAAGTATGGAGTTATATATATATATATATATATATATATATATATATAAACATCTGCAGACAAGCATGTATCACAATTCTTCAGTGCAATTAAATTATCCGTTTAGCTTCAAGCTGGGATCGAAATCCGACTAATTTGTCATTATACGAACATCTTACCACTGAGCTATCTGTGTAACTGACGTAGGCAGCTTTCACAACAGATTATTCACAGGGTGTAAACAAACCCCGATTCCTTAGAGCGTTCAATTTGATAGCCGAACCAAGCTGAGTTCAATTCAATAACCAAGCCATAAGTAGTCACCTTTTACATGGAATCTACCCCTTTCTTAAGTGCTCTATCGACTAGCGAGAGCGTGGATATCTTCTGAATAGGTTCTCAAATTACAAATTACAAATGGTATTAAGGTTACTGTTATATATATATATAGCACTAACTATATATATATATATATATATATATATAGTTAGTGTTGTATATATATATATATATAAACTAAACTTGATACCCTTTTAGCACGGATTTGTTAAGAATTAATAAATAACTCTGTAATTTGAGAACCTAACCACAAGCTATTTATACCTTGTCCGGTTCACACTTCTTCGCAGTTTTTTGAACAGGAACAAATGTTTTATCCCTTGTTTGCTGTATTGAATTCAGTTTCCGATTTTTTTTAATAATCATATCGCCCCAAGCAAGGCACATTACTGTCACTGTTTTGCTGGGGGTTACATAGGAGGAAAATTATGAGAAAGAGTGACAGGTGATAGGGAGTGTCAGAAAGTGGGTAAGAAAAGGATGAGAATACTTATGAGAGTGGACAGAGAAAGGAGCATGCAGGTTAGGGAGATATGAAATGACTATTGACTTTACATCTAAATTTTTGGAGATTGTAGTTGTCGGGGAAGCAAGTAAACGGAAGGGAATTCCACAGGCGGAAAGTGCGAGAAATTAAGCTGCTGGAAGAGAGTCTGCGTTTACAATTTATTGGTTTCACAGTAAAAGGGTGAGACCTACTTGCTAATCTTGTAGCTCGAGTTAATTTATATATAGGGGGCACCAGTGATCTAAGTTCATCTCAGCAGAAGCTGTGAAAGTATTTGTAGAAGATACACAGGGAAGCCACATTGAAGCCAGTGAGAAAGTGACTGTATCCAAGATGCCATGTTGAGATTCATTCTAAAAGTCTGGTTCAATTCTATACTACTAACGCTTGTTCTTTTCTACGCTAATATCAGTTCGCGCAGTAATCCTCTGCTATTAGTAACTATTGAGCCTCGTACAGGGCGAACATGGGAGATAATTCTCTTTTATTTCTCGTTTGCTGAAGTTTATAATTGAATAAAACAGCAGTGACTATATGAAATTCGAACGGTTCATACACAATTTCCATTTGAATTCTCAAAACTTTATTCAAAAATTAGAAAACTACAATAACTGGGTAGAACAATATATTTGTATAACACCCCCACACACGCACACACACACACACATACACACACACACACATGCGTATATAGTATTAATGAGAAAACGTTTGTCACTTAACTGAGCAAAGTCATGCCGACTTTGAAATTTCGTGAAGGTATCATTATGATGTTCTCATTCATCAGGTCCTAAATCCAATCTACTGCTGTGTCCCGTTTTTTTTTTCATACTTATATGAAGTTCTATATAAATAACATAATGAAGCCCCATATAAAAAAGAAAATTATTTATATGAAGCGACATATAAATAAGCAAAAAACTCCTTCAGGTTTAAGTTTATTTGGTCATTTTAGTATTATATATATATATTAGACCAGCCAAAAAATTTGAGAAATAAAACGAAGAATAAACAAATACCTACGACTGACTCTTCCTGATGATGTTTGTTGGTTAGAATTTACAATCTCTGAGTAAACAGAAATCACTTTATGTATAGGGGGCACCAGTGATCTAAGTTCATCTCAGCAGAAGCCGTGAAAGTATTTGTAGAAGAGACACAGGGAAGCCACATTGCGCCAGTGATAAAGTGACTGTATCCGAGATTCGTTTTAGATTCCTTCTAAAAGTCTGGCTCAATTCTATACTACTAACGCTTATTCTTTTCTACGCTAATATCAGTTCGCGCAGTAATTTCTCAGTGTGCGATTTTATTTTGAAAATATAGTTCAACTCAAATCTGCGTCTCTCTTGTAGGCACTTGAATAAAGACGCTGAAAGCAAGCTTTTGATGTCATCAATATTGTGAAACGGTTGGTTGAAGTGTGCAGCGATAGGGAAATTATTGCTGCATTTAATGATTTTTTTCTATAGTTATTGAACCGATGACGAAATTCCGTTACAGTTTCTCCAACATAATTTCTTTTTTTTGCATTTATTATAAGAAGTACACGTGAACCATCTTTCGTTTTAATATATATATATAATTAAAACGAAAGATGGTTCACGTGTGCTTCTTATATATATATATATATATATATATATATATATATATATATATATAACAAAACAATGATTTGATACCCCGTCTATCTCTTGTCTCTACACCCTGTAACCTCACCACTACCAGCTCTGTCCTGTTCTACTTTGAGACCGTTGTTAACCTGGCCCCTTCCCACTTTACCCCAGGGCCTTCGCCATTTGGAACAAAACAATGTCGCTGACGTGACGTGGAATCTCTGTTAGAAATCCCATGTCGAAATGTACATCCGACAAATTTGAATTTTGAAGATTTTTTCAAATTTATATATATATATGTCAGATTAAATGAATTATATATATTGTGTCTGGCTATTTTTAATAAAATTCGTTTATACTCATGGATAATTTTCGCGTATTATCTAAACTTATTTATAAATGGAACTTTGTCTGTGTGTGTGTGTGTGTGTGTGTGTGTGTTACCTATAGACTCCGAAACAGCTGAACCGATTTTCTTGAAAATTTACACAGGTGTACTATAAACGTCTGCGAGTATTCTTAGCTAGGTTTAGTGTCGAGGTACCCCCGATAAATATCGAAAATCGATAATCGAAAAAATCGGGTTATAGAACGAGTGGTCCGATTTTAATCAAATTTGATACACTCATAGACAAAGACACAAGAAACGACATTCATAAGTTTCAAGGTTGCAGTGCTTACAGTAGTGCAGAAAATTTGATATCTATAGGAAGAAATCAAAATTTGACTTACATCCATTCATTTTTCTTTCAGTCTACGGCTTCACTTTAATTGGAAACAACTATTGCATTTTAGTCTTTCGTGCCAACGTCCAAAGAGCCTGAGCTCCAGGACCATGGATTAGTTTTAAAGCTTTCATTACACCCGAGCAACGCCGGGCTATACTGCTAGTAATATAAAGATGTAAGAAACGGGCTGTAACTTTGACAGTCGATTTTATTGTTCATTTCTCGATTTCCCAAGTACTTTCAATCTCTTTCCGAGATCATATTCAGGGATGTGGGTTATGGTAACAAAGAATAACCACAAAATTGTGTTGCTAAAAATTACTGCAGTCATTGACAGAACAATGACACTTCTAAGACCAATAAAAAGCAGTCAACACATAACAAAATTTCAAGTAAAAAAAGAAGGAAGGAGAACAAAGAAACATAGAAAATGAAATTAAAGCAAAAGCTAAAGAGTAAGAAAAAATGTCTATGACAGCCAAAACCTGTTAATTCGTACACAGGCGTAAACTCACAAAAATGAACAATTCACAACAGTATAAAAAAGCAAAAATTTGATAATATTAAAAGTTTTTTTTTAATCCTTTCACCCCGGGCAAGGCGTAAATGCCACTGATGTGCGGGGGGGGGGCTACATAACTGAAAGAAAATTAATTAGAGGAGGGAGAAGAGGATTACAAACCAATTAGAAAGAAGCAATAGAAAGATGAAAATGCAGGTGTAATGACAGTTGCAAGGGAGGAGAGAAAGGGAAGGAAATACGGGGTGGGGGAAGGGCTAGAGTCAAGTGGTTAGTAGATGAATATTGACATTGCATTTAAATTTCTGGAGGTTGTAGCCGTCAGAAAAGCAAGAATATGGGAGCGAAAACTGAAAAAAGTATCTGAAGATTAAGAAAATTTCCCCTGACGAAACTCTAGAATTTTGATACTGAAAGTAACATCAATTAGTTTAATGAGAACATTTTGCTTATATTAACTCAATTAATGATCCGTCTTTGATATCAAGCACTTTATCACTAAGTTCGCTTGCCTTAAACGCCTTTCTATCAGTATTCCACCGAATGTCAATAATTTTGTTTTTACAGTTTTACAAATCTCTATTATATATATATATATATATATATATATATATATATATATATATATATATATAAAGAAAAACTTATATCTATACTCGTTTCGAAAAACCATCCGCGGTTCTACGTGGAAGGAAAAATGTTTATAAAAAAAGAAGGAGCTAAGCACATGAACATCAGTCAAAAATATTCGGACCAAGTCAGTACGTAGCCAAAAGAAAAAAACCCGAGACGAGTAATCAACTAACAAAAAAAAAACGCTGAATACTTAGGTAAAGCAGAATAACTAACTAAATAAATAAAGCATACCTAGTGAGCCAACAAACATACCAAGGTTTTGCCTAAGCGGATCGTCAGGTGAAGCGGATCGTCATTTATATATATATATATATATATATATATATATATATATATATATAAAGCATTTAATTGTGATCATTTTTAGCGCCAAGGGTGTTGGTTTTTTTTGTTTTTTTTCCAGTGGTTATACTGATAAAATGTATTTTGGCGAGCAGTTTTTTTTATCGTAAAGTGCTCGATATCGGGGTGGAGATAGAGCGTTGATAAGTATATAAAGAGTTTGTCTCTTTAACTGAGAAGATTCATGTCGACTTTGAAGTTTCGTGAGAAAAGACTTATGATCTTTTCACTCGTCAGGGCTCTTTGCCATTAGATCCCGTTTTTTTTTTCTTGTTTATATAGAACATGGTGTGAATTTCGTGGGAGTGACCTTGTTTCTCATTTGTTAATTTTTTCTTTTTCTTTTTTGTTTATTTTTCTTTCTATTTTTTGTGCAGCTGTTTGACTTATTCTTTTATTGTATTACTTTTTAGTGCATGCGTGAATGAGAGTTTGTTTAATTAGGTTAGTCTCTTTATATATATATATATATATATATATATATATATATATATATATATATGAAACACGGTGTGATGAGTAAATTGTGGGTTGTTTATATTTTTAATTTAGTTGTTTGTTTATATTTTGTTGACTGTACCTTAGAGTTGGGTCAGTTGCTCACCATCTGCGAGAAAAGGAGCACCATGACGCAATTCACTCTGCCAGAAATTTAGACGCGTCATGCTGTACTACTTGGCATTCGCTACGAAAGCTCCAATACAAACATTTCAAAGTGTTTGGGTGTCAATCTGAGGACAGTGCAGAGGATTCAGAAAGAGTTGGATGAGTTTAAGAGTGATTACGAAGATGTTCGGAGTGCTCACTAGTGATAGCATCATTATGACTTCATTCACCTTTCCGCATGACTTCAGATACAACTCTGAGGCTTACATCAAGTGACTTTTTTAATCATATCACCCCGAGCAAGGCGGTAACGCCACTGATGTGCAGAGGGCTACGTAAGAGTGAAAAGATTGGAAAAGAGAAAGCCGGAAACCACATCCTAAACAGGGAACAATGGATGAGCCTTTAAACCTGTTCAATAGACGTGGGTGGAGTGTGAACCGGGCGATAGTTTAGTCTATCTCCTCCAATTGAAGAGGAAGTGTTGCCTTGGGTCAAAAGTGCGATGGAGAAGACCCTATATCTGGCAATAGGACTCTTGACCATATCACACAATCAGGGAAAAAACTTCATGGTTGTCAGACAATGTCTGGGACCACATCACTCCTTATATTTGTCCAGCTAACTTTCCAGACTTTCCCTCTGATTATGTGTAGGGAGTGAGAGATCAACAAAACTCCTTGTAGCATCAAAGATGAACTGAAGGCAAGCATTATGGCAGCATTCACCAACTTAATCAAGGGGACTGTCCAGAAGAGTTACAGGAGATTCCGATGTCGTCTGTCGATGTCACCACTGGGTTTAACCACTTGAAACCAGTGGGGATATCTAAACTTATATAATAAATAGAACTTTGTGTGTGTGTGTGTGTGTGTGTGTGTGTGTGTGTGTGTGTGTGTGTGTGTGTCCGTTACCTATAGACTCCGAAACGGCTGAACCGATTTTCTTGAAAATTTACGCAGTTGTACTATAAGCGTCTGCAAGTGTTCTTAGCTAGGTTTTGTGTCGAGGTACCCCCGATAAATATCGAAAATCGATAATCGAAAAAATCGGGTTATAGTAGTGGTCCGATTTTAATCAAATTTGATACATTCATAGACAAAGATATAAGAAACGATATTCAGAAGTTTCAAGGTTGCAGTTCTTACAATAGTACAGAAAATCAATAATATATATATATATATATATATATATATATATATATATATATATATATATATATATATATATAAGGCAAAATGTTTGTGTGCGTGTCTGTTTATCTGCCTGTATGTCTGTATTTTTTTTCAAACCTTTTATTTTAGTTTTTGCTTCGGGTTTGGCTCTAAGTAGGTATAATTGTAGTCCTTAGTCTCAGCCATGATACCATTTACTCAGAGGACTTATTTAGCCTTCAAAATTCAGTTTACAACGAAAAAACTTATTTGATATCGATACCAGGAAATCAAAATTTGACTTATATCCATTCATTTTTCTTTCAGTCTACGGTTTGGCTTTAACTGGAAACAACTATTGCTTTTTAGTCTTTCGTGCCAACGTCCAAAGAGTCTGAGCTCCAGGACCATGGATTAGTTTTAAAGCTTTTATTATACCCGAGCAACGCTGGGCTATACTGCTAGATATTGAATATATATACTATAAATATAGTGTTTCAAGATATTTTTGTGTAATTTTGGTAAATATATTTGTTAAAATGAGAAGTCAGTATTATTTTAATTCTTGTGTAATTTAGATGAAAATTTATCTGTTGCACTTATTGTATATGCATGTATGTATGTATGTATGTATGCATGTATGTATGTATGTATGTATGTGTGTATGTATGTATGTATGCATGTATGCATGCATGTATATATGTATCTATGTATGTATGTATGTATGCATGCATGTATGTATGTATGCATGTATGTATGCATGCATGCATGTATGTATGTATGTATGCATGCATGTATGTATGTATCTATGTATGTATGTATGCATGTATGTATGTATGTAGTTATGTGTGTATGCATGCATGCATGGATGTATGTATGTTTGTATCTATGTATGTATGTATGCATGTATGTATGTATGTATGCATAGAGCCTCAGATCCATGAGAAAGCAACAAAATTAGAAGTAATGCAAAAAATGTGATTTGCTTGTAAATATTCAAAGAGATTTAATCAAATGAAATTGAAGAAGCTCAAAAGAAACATCAAACCGGGTGTTCAAAATGGCATCTTTTGTTTAGCGGAACTGGCTCAGCAAAGATGCCACGCGGATCAGTCAGTTGCTAAGTTTTTGTCTTGAATCTCGTGGTCCAATACTCGTAGAAAAGGAAAATCAGCGCAACAATGTGTAGAATGAAAAGAATGATATATGAAATACTCGGAAGGAAATAAACTGCAAACCAGAGACAGAATAAAGAAAACTGAAATCAATGACAGAAACGACATATTTAAAAAAAAAACAGTCAGTCAGTTAAGTGCCATACGTGATACACGCTTGGTCGATCATGTTTCGAAAGAGACATGACTGACTGGGCAGAAGATTATCCTGTAGTAGGTTGCCATTGCTTTCTGCGGGAGACTGGTTGCCGACCAAGGATATAGAACCCAATCTGTCCTGTTATTTAACCCATAATTGGAAGGAAGAGACGGATACCCAAGGGTATTTGTGCGGATGTGAATCCAATGAATTCAAGTGGAATTCGAACTCGGCTCCTCGATTTCTCGTTTCGAGTCGATACCCAATGCACCACAACGCACATTAAAAAAATATGAAGCCGAAATAAAATGTCGTGTCATCAGGTACTGAAATAATAACAGAAATAAAAATTTGAAAATAAATGTTGAATAAAAGATGAAGCAAAACAATAGAAAGAGAAAGAATAAAAGTGAATAAATTTGGAATACAAATGTTAAAATAAAAGAAAAAGAGAAACTGAATAAGAAATGGAATAAGCAAGTAGAGAAATTTTGTCAAAGAAATGAAAAAAGAAAAATTGAAAGAAAGAAATACTAAATTTATTAAGAAAGAAAAAAAAACAAATCTTTTTCCCTAGTGCCCCTACCACGTGAATTTAAGCGTTCTACTAGATTGGCATGCAGGTCCCACTCTTTTACCCTTGAAATAGTTAAATGCAACCGCAATTCCTACTCGAAGTTTCTCTTGCATTTTCTGCCTATGGCACTCCCTTCTGTTAACTTTATACCTTGATAGCTACAATCTCCAGCTATTTAAATGCAAAATCAATTGCTATCTTCTATCTTCTATAGAATCCAATTTTAATTTCTTGTTGGAGTAACAGATGTAAATAACTTTTATCAAGATTTTCTATAAAAACAAACAAAAATAAAAAAGTCTTGATAATTTTCTTAAAGTCCGACAATTATTTGATTTTTATAAGAATTTCCAAAATAATGTGCTTTCTTACCGCAACAAAGAAGCTAAATTTCTTATATTAATCTTTGACCCACTCGCTGGCGCAAGAAAAACAAAATTTTTAACAAAAATTTCGAATGTACTGGAAGTAATTTAAATATTTAATAAAATGATAAAAAATACAGTGGGCTTTCCTCTTAACAATAAAATAAACGTTTATTTTTATTAAGTTTGGGGCTTTTTTATCATGCTAGGCTATGATTTAGCGAATATTTATAGGTACCTATACAAAATTGATCGAGAGATAAGTTAACAAACCCGAAAAAGACTAAATTGATAGAAAAAATAAGAATGAACAACATGAGAGAGAAAGGAAAAAAAGACAGAAAGAAAAATGAAAGAAAGAAATAACGGCTAAAAGTATGGAGAAAGAAAGAAAGAAAGACAGAAAGAAAGAAAGAAGGAAGGAAAAAGTGTAATCGATAGAGAAAGAAGGAAATGCACAAGAAAGAAAGAAAGAAAGAAGGAAAAAGTATAATCGATAGAGAAAGAAGGAAATGCACAAAAAAGAAAGAAAGAAAGAAAGAAAGAAAGAAAATTCAAAAGGCAAAGTACAGAAAAATTAAAGATATTAAATATTATTTAAATGAGAAAACGTTACTTTTGTACAGAAGATAATAATAATAATATTGAAAAGAAAGACAATTAGATTAAATTAGATAAAAAGAAAGGAAGCAGAAGTGTTTTTGTTTTTTTTAATCGTATCACCCCGAGCAAGGCGGTAACGCCACTGATGTGCAGGGGGCTACATAAGAGTAAAAAAGATTAAGTAGAAGAGAGTGAAGAGAAAGACGAACCAGTTAGAAAGGAGCAAGAGAAGGATGGGAATACAGGTGTGATGACAGTTGAAAAGGTGGAGAGAAAGGAAAGGATATACAGGGTGGTGAAGAAAGAACTAGAGTCAAGTGGTTAAGAGATGAGTATTGACGTTTTGCACGAAAAGAAGAAAATTAAGAGAAGGCAAGGCTAAAAGTGAAGGAAAGTAGTGGAGGCAGACGATGATGAAAACGAGGCGAAATAAGAACTAAAATAACTGAGGACAGAATTATCAAGATGAAATAGAAAACGAAAGAGAATATTAAGAACAAGAGGAAAGTGATGAAAAGAAGATCAAGAAAACAGATGCACGCCATCAAAAGAAATAAAATAGAAAATATAGAAGCCTATAAAAGGGGGGGGGGGCGATAAACGAAAACTCGACAAAGTTGAAAACTTCGAAAATACGCACTTTCTGCAGCGCAGGTGGATATCGTCAGTGATGTACTTTACTCAGGTCATTGGGCAGTTTCGGGTCTTGCAACATCATACTACCCTCGCTGAGTTGACCCCGTCAGAGCTGATCAGACTCCGACGCACCCTCCTTCTGCTCTATGCTATACGACACTGATTTATTTTTCTAAGCCGACTTGTGTTTAATACTGGCAGGAAACACATAAGGAGAGTCCATAGCGCTCGAGTAAGCAGTCGAAAAAAAAAAAGAATAACACAATGAAGGAATCAATGTAAAAGAATATGGATGATGGAAATGATAGTGTTGATGATGATAGCGGCGGTGTAGGTGGTGATGATGAGGATGTAAAATCGAAGACGTTCACCGGATCTATTCAACTTGTACAGCTGAGGCTATTCTGAGGACCCTAGATGTTATACCCGGATTCGTCATCGAAAATCACAATTTGAACAACATAAGGTACGCAGATGATACAGTGCTGATAGCAGACATGGAAAAGAAACTACAATACCTCCTACAGAAGGTAGTTGAAGAGAGTGACAAGAAAGGACTACAAATAAACTGCAAGAAAACCGAATGCATAGTCATCAGCAAAAAGAGTAGTCCAAAATGTCAAATACAGGTGGAGGATAATAAAATCAAGCAGGTACAAAAATTTAAATACATGGGAAGTGTTCAAACAGAAGATCCGAAGGCGAATTGGCATGGTAAATGACGCATTCCAGAAGCTGAGTAGAGTATTAAGAGATAGGAAGATTTCGCTAGAAACAAAGAAGAGAGTCCTAGATCGCTATGTGATGTCAGTTCTTCAATATGGCAGTGAATGCTGGACAATATCATCGAAGATGAAAGAAAAATTTGAAGTTATTAAAATGTGGTTCTACAGAAGGATGTTGCGGTTATCATGGATCGAGCTTGTGAGTAATGATGAGGCTTTGGAAATGATGGAAACAAAAAGGAAATTAATACTGAGCATCAAGAAGGGACAGCTAAAGTTCCTGAAACATGCAATGAGAAAGGATGGTTTGGAGAATTTGATACTAACAGGCCAGATAGAGGGAAGGAAAGACAGAGGAAAACAGCGTACTTAACTAGTCTGAAGTGGGTTAATGTCAGAACAGGAGTTGTGTCTTGTAACAGGAGAAAGCATGATAAGAGCCACCAGGGATAGGGAGACGTTGATGGCGGAGATCGTCTACGTCCTGAAAAGACAAGGCATATAGAAGAAGAAGAAGGTTCACCCTGTACAATAAACAGGGGTTACTAGGGGTGTAGTGTTACGTTAAGGGGTATTTATATGGATAGTAGTGGACGATAACGGTTAACAGTAGACTTGAACAGGTTTAGATTGTAGTGATTGGGGAAACATCCTCTTGGGAGTCTTTTCCACGGATAGAAGTTGTTTGAGTGGAACTTACTGCACGCTGATGGAATACGAAAAGAAAAAAGACAAAGAAAATGTAAAAACAAAATCTGAAGAAGAAAAATAAATAAAACTATGATTGGATGACAGTGGTAAGGAAAGAGAAAAAGAGGATAAGAATGAAACAATATTGCCGAAGAAAAACAAGAAGAGGAGGCAAAACAATGAAATGACGACAGTGATAAAAAGAAAAAAAAGAAGATACAAAAGGAAACAATCCAACCAAAGAAAAACAATAAGTGAAAAAAATAACAGACGACAGAAAATAAATAAATAAAAACAATATTGCCGGAGAAGAAAAAGAAATAAAGAATAGTAGGACGACAATGACAAGGAAAAAGAAAAAAAAATACCAGTCTTGTCGAAAAAGAAATAGAAGTAAAACAAAGACGGGGCGACAGTGAGAAGGAAAGAGAGCAACGTAATATGAAAAAAAGCCAAAAAAAAAAAAAAAAAAAATCTTGTCGAAAAAGAAATAGAAGTAAAACAAAGACGGGGCGACAGTGAGAAGGAAAGAGAGCAACGTAATATGAAAAAAAAAGCCAAAAAAAAAAAAATCTTGTCGAAAAAGAAATAGAAGTAAAACAAATACGGGGCGACAGTGAGAAGAAAAGAGAGCAACGTAATATGAAAAAAAAGCCCCCCCCCCCAAAAAAAAAATCTTGTCGAAAAAGAAATAGAAGTAAAACAAAGACGGGGCGACAGTGAGAAGAAAAGAGAGCAACGTAATATGAAAAAAAAGCCAAAAAAAAAAAATCTTGTCGAAAAAGAAATAGAAGTAAAACAAATACGGGGTGACAGTGAGAAGAAAAGAGAGCAACGTAATATGAAAAAAAAGCCAAAAAAAAAAAATCTTGTCGAAAAAGAAATAGAAGTAAAACAAAGACGGGGCGACAGTGAGAAGAAAAGAGAGCAATGTAATATGAAAAAAAAAGCCAAAAAAAAAAAATCTTGTCGAAAAAGAAATAGAAGTAAAACAAAGACGGGGCGACAGTGAGAAGAAAAGAGAGCAACGTAATATGAAAAAAAAAGCCAAAAAAAAAAATCTTGTCGAAAAAGAAATAGAAGTAAAACAAAGACGGGGCGACAGTGAGAAGAAAAGAGAGCAACGTAATATGAAAAAAAAGCCAAAAAAAAAAAATCTTGTCGAAAAAGAAATAGAAGTAAAACAAAGACGGGGCGACAGTGAGAAGAAAAGAGAGCAACGTAATATGAAAAAAAAAGCCAAAAAAAAAAAATCTTGTCGAAAAAGAAATAGAAGTAAAACAAAGACGGGGCGACAGTGAGAAGAAAAGAGAGCAATGTAATATGAAAAAAAAGCCAAAAAAAAAAATCTTGTCGAAAAAGAAATAGAAGTAAAACAAATACGGGGTGACAGTGAGAAGAAAAGAGAGCAACGTAATATGAAAAAAAGCCAAAAAAAAAAAATCTTGTCGAAAAAGAAATAGAAGTAAAACAAATACGGGGCGACAGTGAGAAGAAAAGAGAGCAACGTAATATGAAAAAAAAGCCAAAAAAAAAAAATCTTGTCGAAAAAGAAATAGAAGTAAAACAAAGACGGGGCGACAGTGAGAAGGAAAGAGAGCAACGTAATATGAAAAAAAAGCCAAAAAAAAAAAATCTTGTCGAAAAAGAAATAGAAGTAAAACAAAGACGGGGCGACAGTGAGAAGAAAAGAGAGCAACGTAATATGAAAAAAAAGCCAAAAAAAAAAATCTTGTCGAAAAAGAAATAGAAGTAAAACAAAGACGGGGCGACAGTGAGAAGAAAAGAGAGCAACGTAATATGAAAAAAAAAGCCAAAAAAAAAAATCTTGTCGAAAAAGAAATAGAAGTAAAACAAAGACGGGGCGACAGTGAGAAGGAAAGAGAGCAACGTAATATGAAAAAAAGCCAAAAAAAAAAAAAAAAAATCTTGTCGAAAAAGAAATAGAAGTAAAACAAAGACGGGGCGACAGTGAGAAGAAAAGAGAGCAACGTAATATGAAAAAAAAGCCAAAAAAAAAAAATCTTGTCGAAAAAGAAATAGAAGTAAAACAAATACGGGGCGACAGTGAGAAGAAAAGAGAGCAACGTAATATGAAAAAAAAGCCCCCCCCCCCCAAAAAAAAAAATCTTGTCGAAAAAGAAATAGAAGTAAAACAAAGACGGGGCGACAGTGAGAAGAAAAGAGAGCAACGTAATATGAAAAAAAAGCCAAAAAAAAAAAACAATCTTGTCGAAAAAAAAAATTAAAACAAAGAATGAACATGAAAAAAATATAATTTAGAGGAGAAATTTATGAAAAATAAAAATAAAATAAACATGACTAAGAGAAGGAAAGGTTAAATAGGTTTAGAAATCAATGACAATTACTGAAGAAATATGAAAAAGAAAGAAAACTGATTGATAAAAAATGGAAACAAATAAAGTTGTTGCAAAAGAAAAAGAATTATTTTAATGACAAAACGTCATGAACAATTCGAAGCTGTACAAAAGATGGAATTTGAAAATATTCGAAAGAATTAACCAAAAACATAAGCCAACAATGACAAAATAAATAAAATATCGACTACAAACATATTGTATCAAATATTATTAATGCAACTCAGAAAGCATCCGTCATATATATTTTTACATATAAATTAAAACCGACATTAAAGGTTTTCCGCAACACTCGATTCTTCTGGTCACAGAAAGAAGAGCAAAACGAGGATGTTTTTTAAAATGGCGGATATAAAAGTAACAACGTCCACAATAATTCTTTATTTTATTTCATTTTCTGTTTCTTTTCATCTGTTTTATTGCATTTTATTTAAATGTGGGAAAGACATGTACCTATAGATATAAAGAATTTTTTTCTGTAGAACAGTATCTTCAAATTGATGTATTATGACAAGCAGATATTATTTGTATATTCGAGAAACGAAGGGCAGTACGGCTAGAAAACGTCCTATCAAATATATTGAACAGAATATTGTTACGAGTATATCCTGCAGTCAAAAATGACGGCAAAATATTTGAGAGAATTTTTAGTTGTTTTCTCACAATTTATACCCCCCCCCCGCGAGTGTGACAGGATGATATATATATATATGTATATATATATATATATATATATATATATATATATACAATACCGGTCATAATTATTAGGCAACAACAGCGTTTTTAAAAAAATGATGTATTTCATAGCATTTTTGTATTTTTTAGTATTCATTGCCAAGTGAATAATTTAAATGAAAATAGAACGTTTCTTTTATTAATACTGCACAATAATATGCGCATTAAATGAATTTATAAATATTTAATAATTACTGATATTGTAGTTTCTTCATTGAAAGAATGAAGAAAATTTAGGGTGATTCGGACGAGTTCTTCCTTGTTTCTATGCCTAGTAAAATTTTGCAAAGTAATAATAACAAAAGAACCATTCTAATTCTTTTATTAATTATCCACTTAAAAATTGTATGAAATGTATCATTTCTATTAAAAAACTGGCGTGACCTAATAATCATGGCCGGATGTATATATATATATATATATATATATATACTAACAGTATAGCCCGGCGTTGCTCGGGTGTAATGAAAGCTTTAAAACTAATCCATGGTCCTGGAGCTCAGACTCTTTGGACGTTGGCATGAAAGACTAAAAAGGAATAGTTGTTTCCAGTTAAAGCGAAACCGTAGACTGAAAGAAAATTGAATGGATGTAAGTCAAATTTTGATTTCCTGGTATCGATATCAAATAATTTTTTTCGTCGTAAACTGAATTTTGAAGGCTAAATAAGTCCTCTGAGTAAATGGTATCATGGCTGAGACTAAGAACTACAATTATACCTACTTAGAGCCAAACCTAAGTAAAAACTAAAATAAAAGGGATGAAAAACTGATTCTGATCAGACCCGGTATCTTGCCTTTTATATATATATATATATATATATATTATCGATTTTCTGCACTATTGTAAGAACTGCAACTTTGAAACTTCTGAATATCGTTTCTTATGTTTTTGTCTATGAGTGTATCAAATTTGATTAAAATCGGACCACTCCTTCTATAACCCGATTTTTTCGATTATCGATTTTCGATATTTATCGGGGGTACCTCGACACAAAACCTAGCTAAGAACACTCGCAGACGCTTATAGTACACCTGTGTAAATTTTCAAGGAAATCGGTTCAGCCGTTTTGGAGTCTATAGGTAACGGATACACACACACAGACATGCACACACTCACACACAGACATGGTTCCATTTATAAATAAATTTATATATATATATATATATATGAGTTGAATATATGGACCGGAATTAGACAAAATGAATGTAAAGAAGAATTAGGAGAAAAGTGTCTTTAATATAACATTTTTGACTTTAAACAAGCTTCTCTAGTGATTTATTAAAGTCGAATGTTTTAAAAATCCAAGAGACAGTATGTTAATTGAGGTATAGTTTCATTGGTCAGATATGTGTCACGTGTGATAAAACAATGGATGAATATTGAATGTATATACTTCAGGAAGTATACGATTTCAAGTTTTCCCTAACATAGTGCGAAAGGTAATGCGTTCAGCTTGTACTTAATAAAATAAGAGAGGCCATTGATTGGCGGGAAATTTATACAAAGGGGAATTCTTAGTTCTTATATTTTGTTTTGCCCGTAAGCGCATTGGTTTACAACATTGTAATACAAGATGTATCAAGTTAATTCTGTAATGAACTGATTTAATCAGCTCTTCCTTACATGACAAGGCGGTGAAAGAATGAGTTATAAATGAAAAAAAAAACGGTGCGATATCGGTTTTAAAAGAGAATGAGCGAGAGAGAGAGAGAGAGAGAAAGCGTGAAGAAAAGAGAACTAAAATGGCTTGTAGAATACGGCAACAGTGAGACTGGAGCAAGCATCGCACCGATTGCGCTCTCAAAAACTATGTGGTAACAAGAAGTAAAGAGAGAGAGAAAGAGAGAGAGAGACAGAAAGAAACGAAATGACACTGTTTCAGAAACCACAACACGTCTGTCGGCACGCAACACGCGGAACAAAATGTCCAAGGGAACGACTTCATAAGACACCGAGTCTCGCCAACATCTCCCCCATGACTGCTGGTTTTTCCGTTGCTTCTATCGACAGGACAGTTAGCAGAAACCCGGATCTAGACAATTTGCAAAGAGGCCTGTATGTGGACATTTTAAGATGTTCTGCTGTTGATGGTGGGGGGAATCAGGATGTAATTGGTTTTGCCAGTTAGGACCGTACGCGTTTTGGAGCTACCTTTGGGTTTCTACTGACGTGCGTCTACCCAAAAGACAGTGAAAAATATAAATGCAGAGAGGTAGAAAGGAAAAATTGAGACTGAAAGATGCAATGAAATCTAATGAAAGAGAAATTATCTATGAGAGAGATAAATGTGCAAGAATATTAAAAGGAAAGAATTGTGAACAACCCAAAATAAATAAAGACAGTAAATTAAATACAAAAATGACGTAGTAGACAGTAATGAGAATTAGTAGACAGAATGATAAAAAGAAAGAAAGACTGAAATCATATCTAAATAAAGAATGAAAGAAAAGAAGAAAGACAGTAAAACCAAAAGAACGAAAGGATGAAAATGAAGAATGAAAGAATGTATAGAAAGAAGGAAATAAATAAATAAATAAATAAAGAAAGAAAGAAAGAAAATGAAACGGTAAAGTCAAAATTAAGTAAATTAGAAAGAAAGAAAAAAGAAAAAACAAAGAAAGAAAGAAATGATAACAACTAGCAGTATAGCCCGGCGTTGCTCGGGTGTAATGAAAGCTTTAAAACTAATCCATGGTCCTGGAGCTCAGACTCTTTGGACGTTGGCACGAAAGACTAAAAAGCAATAGTTGTTTCCAGTTAAAGTGAAACCGTAGACTGAAAGAAAAATGAATGGCTGTAAGTCAAATTTTGATTTCCTGGTATCGATATCAAATACATTTTTTTCGTCGTAAAATGCATTTTGAAGGCTAAATAAGTCCTATGAGTAAATGGTAACATGGCTGAGACTAAGAACTACAATTATACCTACTTAGAGCCAAGCCCGAAGCAAAAACTAAAATAAAAGGGCTGAAAAACTGATTTTGATCAAGCCCTTTAGGATATCGGAGTATCGATTTTCAATATCGTAGTCAAATAACTCATTCAAGGATAGAACTGCAACCTTGAAACTTCTGAATATCGTTTCTTATGTCTTTGTCTATGAGTGTATCAAATTTGATTAGAATCGGACCACTCCTTCTATAACCTGGTTTTTTCGATTTTCGATATTTATCGGGGGTACCTCGGCACAAAACCTAGCTAAGAACACTCGCAGACAATTATAGTACAACTGTGTAAATTTTCAAGGAAATTGGTTCATCTATTTTGGAGTCTATAGGTAACGGACACAGACACATACACACAGAGACACAGACGGACACAGACACAGAGACAATGTTCCATTTATAAAGAAGTTTAGGTATGAAAATGAAACATAAGTTTGAGAGAAAAAATAAAAATATAACGAAAAATTATAAGAAGGGAACAACGAAAGTAGAAAGAAAAAGAAAAAAACGGTAAAGTAAAAAAAATAATGACGTAGAAGACAGTAATATTAAATAGTAAACAGAAAAGACAAAAAAGACACAAACAACTTAAAGCCTACATATATATTAAAAAAGAAAAGAGAAAAAGAAAAAAAGAAACAAGTACGGTAAAGTCAAAACAGTTAAGTGCTATAGACGGTTTGGGCGATCATGTCTCTTTCGAGACATGACTGACTGAGCCGAAAATTTTTCCGCAGTAGGTTGCTATTGCTTTACTGCGGTAGACTGGTTGCCGGATAAAGCTATGGAACCCAATCTGTCCAATTGTTTAATCAATAACTGGAAGGAAGAGACGGATTAATACCTTTCCCAAGGATATTTGTGTGTAAGTTAATGCAAGGAATTCAACTGGAATTCGAACTCAGCTCCTCGATTTGTCGTTCAGATTCGATATCTTCTGCACCACAATGCACATCGTTAAGTCAATACAACAAGTACAAAAATATAGGCAGTAAAATTAATTAGAAAGAAAGAAAGGAAGAAGTGATACAGAAATTCAACAAATAAATAAAAGAAAATGACAAACGATGGAAATAAAAACAAAGAAAACGAACTAGGGCGAGATTGAAGAAGGAAAAGTCTATAGAGAAAAAAATTGAAGGATAAAAAAAAAGGAATAAGTAAGAAGAACGAAAAAAATAATGAAAAGATAAAAAGCGAGAAAAAATAATCTTCAGTCATAATGATTGCGATGATTCAATATCGACTGTTATTATTACAAAGCAAATATTACAAGTTCCCCAAACGTGGATGTTGACAGTGACCCAAGGAAAACGTTACAAAGCCAATACCCTTCTGTGCTGAAATTATTATACTCAAAACCTGTCGAAGGAATAATAATAATAATAATAATAATAATAATAATAATAATAAAAAGAAAAGTATTCAATAATAAAAGAAGGCAGTAAATGCAAACAAGATTTACATTTAGTAGATTCTGTAGAAAAGCAAAACGGAAGCCAAGAACCAACTATTGCGACAAAAAATATGAAAATGAAAGCCAAAGATAAAGCTCTTGAACAGATGAAACAACGCTGGCAAGACAAACCTCTGCATGGCCAATATCCAGAACGTGCCAATAAATCCAATATTGATAAAGTTAATACTCATTGATGGTTACGTGCATTTGGATTAAAGTCTGAGACTGAAGGCTTTATTCTTGCAACGCAAGACCAAAGTCTTTTCACTAGAAACTTTCAGGCAAATATTATACATAATAATATGGATCCAAAATGCAGATTTTGTGATAAACACCAAGAAACAATAGACCATCTAATCTCAGGCTGTTCTGTACTTGCCCCAAATGAATATAAAATCGCCACGATAGAGTGGGGCAATATTTACATTGGACAATGTGCAAACACTATGGAAAACATGTAAACAAACACTGGTTACAGAAACGGAAGATGTCACCATTTTATGAGATTACACCATCTACACAGACAGAAAAATTGAAGCAAATAGACCGGACATTATTGTTAAAAACCAGAAAAATAAAACTTGCCTATTAATTGATATAGCTTTACCAGCTTATTGTAACATAGCAACCAAGGAACTCGAAAAACTGTCAAAATATAAAAACCTGAAAATTGAAATAGAAAAAAATGTGGAAATTGAAAACAGGAATCGTGCCAATGATAGTAGGTGCATTTTCAATGATAAAAAATAGAACAAAACAACACATTGAAAGAATCCCCTGAAACCCCAGCTTAGGAGATATACGAAAAATTGTTTTGTTAAGTACAGCCCACACACTAAGGAGAACTTTGTTTATGTAATACTAGGGATGTTAGGGAGATATGAAAAAACATTAAATGGAGTCATAACAACACACCAAGACCTGCCTTAGGTCTCTCTGCAGACTTGGTAGGTAGTGCGACCATAGCAAGATAAATTTAACATGAAAAATGACATAATAATAATAATGTAATGATGTCGCTTTTTACCTTAGGTCTTTGGTTGGAAATCTAGAAGTAAATGAGTGTAGAACAGAAATGAAAAGAAACAGTAATAATAATAATATTACTACTACTAATACTACTACTACTACTACTACTACTAATAATAATAATAATAATAATAATAATAATAATAATGTCATGATGCCATTTCTAACAATAATAATAATAATAAGTTAAGTACTACTAACGGACAGAAAAAACTTTGTCCATCTAACACTAGTGATAATATGGGAGATAGAAAAAACAAATGAAATGTAGCTATAGCAACCCTACATGACCTTTCCTTAGGTTTTTCCACATACGTGGTAGGTATTGTGATCATAGCAAAAATAGAATTATGATGAAAATGACAAAATAATAATAATAATAATAATAATAATAATAATAATAATAATAATAATAATAATAAATTCAACAATCCTAATATTTTTACATGCTTAATAATTTGGTACAGCTTTAAGAAAATCTAATTAATTAGTTAATTGCGTCATTTATATTTTTTTTGATTCGGTTCGACTAATTTGTCGTAATGTTAAAATTGCAGACGATAACAACATTGCAAAAAATAAGATCTTTACCAGGCCGAAAATTCTGCAAAAATTGTAATATTTATTATTTTAGAAATCAGATTACGTTCAATTTAAGCTTTCTTTGAATGTAAAATAACGCTATTTTTCGGTCAATTTTCGACTGAACTTGTTGTACTTCATAACCTCAGTGTTGTGCTACAACTAAGCTATGCTTAGTAACTGAATATATATATATATATATATATATATATATATATATTAATTCGGAAAATAAGTGATAGGCAATTTGTAGATTAACTGGACATGTTAAAATGGAATTGGCCGAAATGTCGAACAAATTTTATGAAGTGTTCAGTAAATATTAATAAAAGAAGGAAAGGAACAGGCCAATAATAATACTAAGCAAATAATATATATATATATATATATATATATATATATATATATATATAAGATTTTAGATTATTACAATGAGTAATACATATTTCACTGCGTCCTGATGTTATTATCGCAACTCGTCAGACCCAAATGTTACAATAGTTGGTCCTCAAAATATCCCCTCAAAACATTCTTTTCTTTTATTTAATTTTACATAGACGCTCACATGTCCATATTAGAATAGACATTTGTAACGGTTATTTCCGAAATTTTCTCCCTCATTCGAAAAAGAACCCCAAAGAAAGAGGAAAGCAAAGATAAAGAAAAGATGGACGATTGATTAATGTAAAGAAGAGAAAAAAGGGGAAAGAAGAAAAAAGAAAAAGGAGAAAAAAGAAAAAAGGGGAAACAGAAAAAACTGAATGGAAAGCAAGAAGAGATAAAAAAAAGGGCAAAGAGGTACAATAAAAGGAAATACAGTATCGCGAGAAATAAATATTGAAACCATTTCTCGTAATAGCAGCGTCTCTAACCACCTAATTGTTCTCTTAGAAAAACATGGAAAAATTTAACTATGAAATTTAATTTCAAATATACTGGAATATATTTACGGTACAAAAAATTGCACATCATAATTTTAATACAATTTGAAAAAATAACTACTCTTAGTATTATTTCCAAAATTAATGCTAATTTAAAAAATATTGTTAAAATAATTAAAAATACTAAAGTTAATATAGAAACAGGAAAAATTTTATAAACTTAACAGAAGGCAGAAATACACAAAACGAAGGAACGACAAAAGAAGAAATCACGATAGAACGGATTTTAAAATAATTAAAAAAAAAAACTTTTTAAAATTTGATTAAAACCAACCCATATAATTCATTCTTAGAAACGTGAAAATGAACTTTTACCCTTAAATTAAAATATACCGACTATAGGGAATATTTATGGCGAAAAATAAATCATATATCCTAACATAAATTACATTATAACCACTAGTAGTAATTTATTCTATGGTTAAAAATAATAACTCCCAATAAGAAAATATAATTTATTAAAATACAATCTTAAAAATTATCTAAAATACTAGCAATACTAATAATAAATAATAATAATAACAAATAAAACAATAAAGAGATAACAAATAAATGCATACATACATATATACACATACACATATATATATATGTCTGTATTTACATACATATGCATTTATATATCCATGTATGTATCAAACAAAATTTCTCTCAAGCGTAATGATAATTATAATAAAAATAAAAATAATAAATATAATAATAATAATATTCATTCTATCACAAAAGAAGACAAAGGAAATTACAAAAATACCTATAAATATAATAATTATAAAAAAAATAAAAATAAAAATAAAAAATATAACAAGCTTTGCTGTAAACTCATATTAACCTGACGTGGAAAATTTAGCTGTAATATGATATTAACATACATGTCAAAATTTAACATTGAAATTTAATTTAAAATATAATGGGATATATTTACGGTAAAAAACTAAATTGTGCATCATAACTTTAATACAATTTGAAAAAATAAGTACTCTTACTAGTATCCCAAAATATCCTATTAATCTTTTAAAAATTCAGTTAAAATGATTAAATAGTTAAAAAATAAAAATGAAACGTTAGAAAGATAACCATAAATTGAGGGAGAGGAAAAATAAAAGAAAGAAATAAAAATTAGAATAATATAGAAAAGAATTTAAATTAAATTAATTTCAAATAAACGTCCTATAAACGTCTTTACATTAATATTCATTCTTAGAAACGCGACATGGGATTTCCTCTTGAATTAAAATATACCGAGTATAGGATATATTTGCGGTGAAAAATAAATCATAAATCATACATCCTAATATGAATTACAATATAACCACTAGTAGTAATTTATTTAAAATAAAGTTAAAATAATAATTCCTCGTAAGAAAAACTCAATACAAATTAAAATATAATCTTAAAAAATCCTTAAATAATATTAATATTAATAATAGACAGTAATAATAAAATAATTATAAAAAAGTATAATAATAGAAAATAGAAATTCGTATTTTATATATATGTATATATGTGTGTGTGTGTGTGTGTGTGTGTGTGTGTGTGTGTGTGTGTGTGTGTGTGCGTGTGTGTGTGTGTGTCAAAAAAAATTTCTATCGAACTTTAATAAATATAATACTGATAGTAATAATAAGGTTTGTCTACCAAATGTTTATTAAAAAATCAAAGCAACATTTGCCGTAAAATGATATTAACAGTACATTCCAGAATTTTTCAAAATAAACACTTTTTTAAAATTAAACTAATATAAATTAATATAATTTACACTAATTCAAATCAGGATTTATCTATACTATTTTATATTTATTTTTGTGTCTGCATTTAAATATTAATACATTCCGCTGATTAAGTAGTTCCTTAGGATTATTATATTTTATAATCAACAATTTTTCCTCCAGGCATAAATTGCACCTATCCCTGAAATTGTTGAGAGTATTGGCGTATTTCACAATCCTCCATCTGACCCGTGGAGTAAATCCTCCGTCTTTAATATTTCAATATTGCTTAGATAGTACAGTTTGATGTTTCAAGGAGGCGTTGAAAAAAGATTGTCTGTGGTTCTACAGTCTCTGCTTCCAACTACCTGCATATATCCCTATATAAACTCTTTTATTGTTGGGGTCTTCCACTGGACAAATAGTGGCTTTATAGATAGCTCTTTCAGAATTACACCTGCCATCAACTGGATAATTTTGATGTAATTACAGAAAGGTTTGTCTACCGAATGTTTACTAAATAAATCTCTAAGTAAATTGTTATTATGTATTATATTTTATAATCAACAATTTTTCCTCCAGGCATAAATTGCACTTATCTCTGAAATTGCAGGAAGTATTGGTGTATTTCACAATCCTCTCTCTCTCTCTCTCTCTCTCTCTCTCTCTCTATCTATCTATCTATCTATCTATCTATCTATTTATCTATCTATCTATCTATCTATATATATATATATATATATATATATATATATATATGTATGTATGTATGTGTGTGTGTGCTTAATTTATTTGTTTGAACATTATTTTTAATTGATACTCGTATTTGATTAGATATTCTGTTTTTAATCAAACAGTACATTTATATATTTATTTCTACCGGCCTGATTATTTACAATAAGTTTTGTAAGTCATTTCCCTCGTTATAGGAACCAATACAAAACATTGCTTAATGGTACTTTGCTTTAGTGAGGTAAGTTGTGGGTCCAAACAAAATCTCGCCTTGGACGAATTTATAATGACCTTTATTTAATAATGGTTACATTAAATTGCGTTGATTCTTTTTTTTCAGCCTTTATTAATCCGTACATCACTCAAAAGCATTATTATTATTATTATTATTATTATTATTATTATTATGAATATTGATAATCTTTATGCCCATCAGTTTTGTTTGATTGAGTGATTGATTGAGTAATTGACTGGGCTATTTCGCAGAAGATCGATTCAGCATCCTCGACATTTCTGAACATTTTCCCGTATTCTCCCCGACGTTAAAAAAAAAAAAGGGTGATCTTTATAATTGCCAATTTACTTCAGTTCTCTCTTCTAGTTTGTTAGAAAATAATTGCAGAAAAGATTATTATTATTATTATGTCATTTTTCATCATATTTCGATTTCTGCTTTGGTCTCACTACCAACCAAGTCTGCGGGGAAACCTAAGGCAGGTCGTGACGTGTTGTTATGACTCCATTTCATGTTTTTCTATCTTCCCTATCATCCCTAGCATTACATAGATAAAGTTTTCCTTAGTGTGTGGGCTGTACTTAATAAGACAATTTTTTGTATATCTCTTAAGCTGGGGTTTCCAGGGATTTTTTCAATGTGTTGTTTTGTTCCATTTTTTATCATTCCAAGTGCACCTACTATCACTGGCACAACTCTTGTTTTCAATTTCCACATTTTTTCTATTTCAATTTCCAGGTCTTTATATTTTGGCAGTTTTTCAAATTCCTTGATTGCTATATTACAATCCGCTGGACAAGCCATATCAATTAATAGACAAGTTTTCTCCTTCTGGTTTTTAACAATAATGTCTGGCCTGTTTGCTTCAATTTTTCTGTCTGTGTAGATGGTGTAATCCCATAGAATGGTTACATCTTCTATTTCTGTAACAGGTGCTGGGTGATGTTCATACCAGTGTTTGTTTACAGATTTTCCATAATGTTTGCACATTGCCCAATGTAAATATTGCCCAACTCTATCGTGGCGATTTTTATATTCATTTGGAGCAAGCACAGAACAGCCTGAGATTATTATTATTATTATTATTATTATTATTACTATTATTATTTGTAATCACTGATTTAGGACACAAGCAGTAACTGATGTCTCTCTGAAGAAACCAAGTGACAACAAAACTCAATACCCTCACATCCCATTTACTCAGTAACAATCCCGTTTTAATGATGGCGTTGTTTGGGTGACTTTGAAATTATATTTTATTTCCAGATATACTAGTTGTTTCGCAAAGCATATCGGAATTGTTATCATATAAGCCGTTTTGGTTACAGTTTAATTTTCGTCGTCTTGGTATAGAGTATATAACAATACCCAACACAAATGCATTAATACAGAGTAGACCAATTTGTTTTAAATGTCTCGGATTGTGGATGTTCCCCCAGAAAGTATCTTGATGTGACTCGTAAGTCGCCTTAGCAGTCTCATTGTTAAAACAAAAACAAAAAAAATTCTCTGAACATTCAGCTAGGAAACTGAGGTACAACGCGATAATATATTATAATAATAATATTAATGCAATAGCCTCATGATACGCCACTCAATTTAATATGAAATAAGGATCACTAGGTGGACAGAATACAACACACACAAACACATATATACAAACACTCACACACATTTATATACCGGTTTATATTATTGCATAAATTACGTTAAAATAAAAATAATGCTGACATCTCATTTGTAACAGATACATTTGCCTAAATTGTTGAATAAATTATTATTCTAATTACAATAATTTCAATATGCAACACTCAAATAACATATATATATATATATATATATATATATATATATATATATATATTGAGCACTCTGGAAGAATGGTAGACTTTGAAAAACAGTAGCTACTCTAGCAACTACGCATCGTTCATTCAGCAATGAATTAGAACACTCTCAGCTATTGGGCGTGTATAATGATCATATACTCGCTAAAAAGTCAGCTTTCTTCTACCGAGAGCCCATAGCTCAGAGGTAGAATCGCCGATTGACGCCAATTCGGTCGGGTTTCAATCGTGGATTAAAAGCAATCGGAGTTTAGCCGTACTGATGAGCTGTGATACAGTGAAACAGGACTGTCTGCGGATGACTATATATATATGTATATATGCTTAATGCAAAATATTTGTCACTTAAACTCAGACGGTTCATACCGACTTCGAAGTTACTTGAGGAGAAAATACGATGTCAGTCACAACCGCTGGGTTTTTTTGATCTACTCTCATGATTTTTTGTTATCTACAGTGACACGCATAAGTATTGGATACATGTTATTTTCTGTTATAACTCTAGTTTATGTTCGCCATTTTGCCTGATATTTGGAAAGTAATATCTCGTAAAGTTGTTTTAGTTGTATTTTTAGATTCATTTCTTTGCTAATTTTTCGGTAACCTTGTCCTCCTTTGTGACGTTCAATGATTCTATCTGCATATCTCTGGATAATTCTTTAGTTTTTTGCCATTTTAATCCTTGAATTGCAGAATGCACGTCAAAGAGTCAGATGATTATTAGCACTATTTTGTGTGTGCTTCTCTGATTGGTCAGAGATAACATTCCAATACTATCAAAAATTTGAATATTTAAAGTCTTTTAAAATACAAAGTTTCGATCGGAAATTTGAAAAAAGTGTCATGTATCCAATACTTTTGCATAGGGTAATTTTGAACTTTGATAAAAGAAAATGGATTCAACCATGTGTTTTTAATTTTCCTTCCACATACAACTAAAACAACTTTACGAGATATTACTTACCAAATATCAGGCAAAATGGCGAATATAAACTAGAGTTATAACAGAAAATCACATGTATTCAATACTTATGCGTGTCACTGAATATTGATTTTGGTGTAATTTGATATTTTGTTTGTAGGAGT
The DNA here is from genome assembly GCA_037127315.1 of Ascarosepion bandense. Lineage (NCBI taxonomy): Eukaryota > Metazoa > Mollusca > Cephalopoda > Sepiida > Sepiidae > Ascarosepion > Ascarosepion bandense. The sequence continues at coordinate 3,047,767 of JBBBDQ010000891.1, read as the reverse complement.
GGTCATATTTGCGATTGGTTATCTTTCTTTTTTTGTATTGCACAGGAGTTACATTTCTTATTATTGTTTTAATGCACACGTAAATGGACGTATGCATGATTGCTTTATATTTAATAGATGTGCGTTTAATTGTATTTTAGATATTTTGATCTTGTCATTAAGGTTGACCACTTTTCATTGTATTGATGTCTTTTAATTGGCTTGAGATTTTTCTTATTGTGTTGGTATATATCACCACTTAATAGATTTCTTTTTTTTGAGCCATGGTTTAGTATTGAGTGTTGTCTTCTTGTGTGTATTTGTGTTTGTGGACTATATTATATTACTTTCTTTTTTGTCATGATTGGGTTTATATATATATATATATATATATATATATATATATAGTTTATATATATATATATATAGATATATATAGTTTATATATATATATATATGTTTGAGTTTATATACATATATATATATATATATATATATATATATATATGTTTGTGTATGTATGTATGTGTATGCATATATGGATGGATAGATAGATATTTAGTTAGATTGGTGTAAGTTTGTGGTCCTGGGTCTCACGCTTTTGCGATCGTCAGACAAACTGATTTAACTTTTTAAAAAAATACTGGATATATGTAGACATGAGTATATTGATGTATTTTTGTGGAAGTGGGATGAAAATTGGGAAGAATATTTGTCGTCGTGACGCTTTTTATACAAACGCAGACATAAATTAACACTTGTACACTCATTGACGCGCGCAGAGACACACACACGCGCGCTCGACCACTGGGGCTCACATAGGCATAACTGCATGTGAACAATATGGGGCTTAGCATATATATGTATATGTGTGACGTTTTGTACATACATACGCATTTGATTGGTATATAGTGTATCTACCGACTTTGATGCCAGCGTTTCTGTGTATTTTCATCTATATGGTTACATATTTTTACGATCTGTGGAGTTTTTAGTCGTGTACGTTTTTAATTTTAGCGTGTGTATTTTCGTAAATATATATCTGATTATGTTTATATGTCCATGCACTGAAATATGATTGTGTCTGCCATGACCTCATTCACGGCTAGTCATGTTACGAATTAGCCCTGACTGCATCCAATATGTGGCAATTCAGTCTAAGTTCAAATAGAGCTTTAAAATTTAACAGACAAATTGACAAGTCGATAAAAACAAAATTTTGAAATTTGTGCATGTATATATGGTTGGGTATATTAATCTTTATATGTGTCTGTTTACCAGTGTATGTGTATATACTCATCTATTTTTCTATGTGTGGATTTTTGTAGGTTTATTTATGTGTGCGTTCTTTCCATTCATCGTTTAATATATTAATAACTTTCTAAATCTAATAAATTGTTAAACTTAATAATAATAATAATAATAATAATAATAATAATAATAATAATAATAATAAATGGAACAAAAGAACACATTGAAAGAATCCCTGGAAACCCCAGCTTAAGAGATATACAAAAAATTGTCTTATTAAAAAATTGTCTTATTGCCCACACACTAAGGAAAACTTTATCTATGTAATGCTAGGGATGATAGGGAAGATAGAAAAACATGAAATGGAGCCATAACAACACGCCACGACCTGCCTTAGGTCTCCCCGCAGACTTGGTTGGTAGTAAGACCAAAGCAAAAATCGAAATATGATGAAAAATGACATAATAATAATAATAATAAAGTAGATCTAATAGTCAATTAACAATTAATTAACAATGCTGATCTCAATTTAATCAAATATTAATACTAATGCCACTCCCCGCAAAAAATTATTTTTAAGTCTGCTCACATATTCTTCAAATTAGAAGTTGCTTTATGTTAATTGGCCCGGATTGTACAATACAACAATGCCTCCCTGATTGAAGGGGTTTTGCTTGTTTTTAAACTTTTAAAACCCTTCAACTTGAAATAAACCTCATCACTTGATAAGACACAGGGGGCGTGGAAGCAGGGTAGCTGATTTTGTGGTGATAGTATAACATATTCATGTTGTGGTTTCTGAATGAATATTGCTGGCTCTGCTTTGTATTGAGCACTTTTTTTAGAAGTGGTGTTTCTTCCATGGGTACCCTATGCTTATATATATATATATATATATATATATATCAGTAATAGCAAAGCTCTACGTTTTAAATCTTTAAATATTGGCCACTGTTAAGAAAAACGTTAAACCTGCATTCATAAATTTAATATTAAACAAAAAAAAATTATATTTTTGGATGGTTATAGTGTTGAATCTTGTATATATATATATATATATATACATATATATATATATATAGTTTGGATTATAATAAACCAAACATATATATATATATATATATATATATACATATATATATATATATATATAATTTAAGATTGTAGTAGTCCAAGCATATATATATATATATATATATACAAGATTCAACACTATAACCATCCAAAAATATAATTTTTTTGTTTAATATTAAATTTATGAATGCAGGTTTAACGTTTTTCTTAACAGTGGCCAATATTTAAAGATTTAAAACGTAGAGCTTTGCTATTACTGAATATATATATATATATATATATATATATATGTATGTATGTATGTATGGTTGAATAAAATAAAGAGAAAAGGAAAACTGTATTTCAAATCGCCTACGCGTTTCGCCCTATGATGGACTTATCAAGACAAAAAGACGAAATAAGGTTTATTCTAAATTACGTATCTATATTTCGTCTTTTTGCCTTGATAAAGTCCATCACAGGACGAAACGCGTATGCGATTTGAAATACAGTTTTACTTTTTCTTTATTTTATTCAACCATATATATATATATATATATATATATATATATATATATATATATATATATATCTGTGTGTGTGGGGGGGGTGTATGTGGGTCTGGGTGTGGGTATGGGCTGCTTGTGGATGGAGTTGTGTTCCGTATCCAGGGAAGCACTGTTCTTGGAGGGTTGCTCAATGCAGTGTGGAACTGGTGATGTTTATTTGGAGGTTGTGACATGGATGTGTTGTAGTATCACTGCAGGGAGGCTGTTTTGTTTCGGCACTTCTTGTGCCTTATCAAACCTTTCAACTTGAAATAAACCTCATCACTTGATAAGACACAAAAAGTGTCGAAACAAAATAATTACTTCTGTAGTTATATTATAACATATTCATGTTTTTAATTTCTGAATGAGCATATATATATATATATATATATATATATATATATATAATAAGCAAAGCAATAAAAAGAACTAGATGACCCGTAGAGTAGAATTGAATCAAAATCGCTGAAAAAAAATTTTGAAGTATAAAGACGAAATCAAATTTCGCAAGTGAGTGAAAAAATTCGTTACAGACAACGAAGGCGACAGAAGAAACTTAACGTGCGAGTGTGAAAAAAACCAACACGCACGAATACATTTAAAATCTCTAACCTGTTCGCCATTTGAAATGACCATCAGAAAAGCAAACAGATCTCGATATGTGAAGTCACAAGTTTATTCGCCTGAAAAGAGTCAACTTTAGACTCAAAAAAACGTGTAGCGTCGCAAATACCATTATGGACACTTAATATATCATACAAATAGGAAGTAATAATAATAATAATAATAATAATAATAATAATAATAATAAAGACCTGGGAATTTGAAATAGAAAAAATGTGGAAATTGAAAACACGAGTTGTGCCAGTGATAGTAGGTGCACTTGGAATTATAAAAAATGGAACAAAAGAACACATTGAAAGTATCCCTGGAAACCCCAGCTTAAGAGATATACAAAAAATTGTCTTATTAAGTACAGCCCACACACTAAGGAAAACTTTATCTATGTAATGCTAGGGATGATAGGGAAGATAGAAAAACATGAAATGGAGTCATAACAACACGCCACGACCTGCCTTAGGTCTCCCCGCAGACTTGGTTGGTAGTGAGACCAAAGCAGAAATCGAAATATGATGAAAATGACATAATAATAATAATAATAATAATAATAATAATCATTATTATTATTATTATTATTATTATTATTACAACAATGAATCTACACTTTAAACAAAACGTTCACGGTTTCTCGAACTTTCTTTCTCTCTCTCTCTCTCTCTCTTTATATATATATATATATATATATATATATGGTAGTTTGTGTTTTGCGTTTATTATATATAATTATTGTATTGTCATTATTATATAACACACTCAAATAGACGCAAACACAAAACTACTACATACTATGCTGTGCAGTCGACAAAATCAAAAGCAAATAATATGCCTGCACGAAATAATATATAAAATGACGACACATTATCTATTGAAACATTTAAGGATAGCGTAACCTTCAAATTTGTATGCATCTCGGATAATGATGTCAATCGTTTCATTTTACTAATGTTCCCGTCCATGAAACGATTGATATCATTATCCGTGATGTATACAATCATACTACTATCTCCACCAATCAATATTAACCTCACTATTTTTGAAAAAATATTATTAGCATGCACAACTAAATTACCTTTTCATGAACCCCTAGATAACATTTATACTCAAATAAATGGTATTGCGATGGGATCTCTTTTAGGGCCCCTCTTTTCTAATTGTTATATTGCACATTTAGAAAATAAGATACTTAATGACACTATATATGTAAGATACATAAATGACATTTTCGTTTTAGTTTAAAATATTGATGTAGTTTCACAACTTAAAAAAAAATTTGAAAGTCATTTCTTCCTTAAATTTACATTAGATCTTAATGTTAATAATAAAATTCCATTCCTTGATGTATTCATTGATTCTAGTAGACATAGATTTGCTCTTTCTCTATATAGGAAACCAGCTAGCATAAACTCGTGTCTTCTTAATTATAATAGTGAATGTCCTCAACGATATAAGTTTGCCGTAATAAAAAAAAACTAATTTAACGCACACGACTGATATCGTCTTCCAAAGCAATATTATATAAAGAATTTAGTCAGTCAGTTAAGTGCCATACGTGAAACAAGCTTGGGCGATCATGTCTCCAAAGAGACATGACTGGCTAGGTAGAAGTAGGTTGCAGTAGGTTGCCATTGCTTTCTGCGGTAGACTGGTTGCTGACCAAGGCTATAGAATCCAATCTGTCCTGTTATTTAACCCATAACTGGAAGGAATAGGCGGATTAATACCTTTCCCAAGGGTATTTGTGCGTAAGTGAATGCAATGAATTCAACTGGAATTCGAACTCGGCTCCCCGATTTCTCGTTCCGAGCCGATATCCAATGCACCACAACGCACATATAAAGAATTACATAACATTAAACAAACATTTGTTAACAATGGATTTCCTAACTCCGTCATTGATCAACAAATTAAATAAACTTAATAATAACTAGAAAAAAATGATAATATTAATAATAATCGTGTACGTCAAAATAAGCATGACTCTCTTAACTTATGATATTGCAACCAAACGCATCAAAGTTAAAACATGATTGAACAACACTCAAAATCATAATATGTAGAAATGTTAAGCCCATTAATAATAATAAACAAATTAATCTCGTTATATATTGTAAACAAAATTAAAACATTTGACCTCACAGTCTCACATAAGCTTAAAAGTCATACTACTAAATCCTCTACAGAAAACCAATGTAGTGTATCAATTTACATGCCCGTTCAGAGATTGTGTATCTGATACTAATAATAAACCCACTACATATATTGGTTTGACTATAACCACGCTCTCTCGTAGACTTACTGGCCACCTCTTTGATCATAGTTCTATTAAACAATATTTCTTAAAAAAAAAACATAACCATGTATGTAATATTAGATAGATTTTAGTCAATAGCACAATAATACTCACACATACACACAGTAAAAAAAATACTTAATTAAATCAAAGTGAACCCACACTCAATAAAATCACATTTCAATTTAGTCACATAACATAACGTTGCTTTTACATATACGGTTCTGTTAACATTTCGGTTTCTCACGTGGTATGACGTCAGAGAACCGCATTACTAATTTACGACCTGCGTCTGCTATTCGGTGACTGTTAACGTTGCATAGCAATGTTTTATGTCAACACAAGAGAAAATCATCTTTGATGGTGGATATCTTTATGGTAACGTTCCTACAACCACTCTGAAGATGGTTCAGGTAAGCTCATAAGCTTACAACCAGCGTAATAAAACAATATCCAAATGCTGGACAAATTTTGTCTTTATTTTCTCCAGAAATTAAATCTAAAATACGATGCTTAGAATGGCTCGTGATTAAACATAACAGACATTCATTGTCTGTCATATCTACTAATATATGCTTATATATATATATATATATATATATAATTTCAATTTGTTTTTTATTTAAAATTAGTATAGTTTACATTGCGACACGGAAATTTCTCTGTTTCGAAATTTTTACCTCGTCATCAGGTAATGTTAGATGATTGTTGTGAAAATGATTTTTATTTAAATATAAGAAACAAGACGTTTGTTATTTTTGGATGTGGTAAGACAGAACAGTTTTTATATGCGTCCATTTTAACTAACCAGAATAGAGATTTACTTTAAATTTGAAAAAGATATTTTGGTAGAATACACAATTTCTTCTTTCAGTCTTAACGGCAAAAGTGTCAGTCGATCAAAACCTCTGTTTAGACTCTATTTTCGTTGATGTATCCATTATTGTTACAAAGTTTTTTCTGTATCCCATCATTTTTTTTTAAAACAGAAGAGAAAAAAGAAAAGAAAGAAAACATTTAATATTTTTTATATGAAATGTCCTGCATCGGAATATCTAAGCGCCATCTTGACAAGGAGACAAGCTTTTGGCAATGATAAATTTAGCGCTAGACTATATCATACTAAACATGGCTTAGCAAATGACAACCATATCGTATTACTGTATAGTGTATTTCTCCTGATGATATCAATTATAAGAAAGGCATAAGAGAAAACTTTTCAGACGTGAAGTCATTCTCTTAATTTACGAATGTCGATATTTTTTGATCATCGATTTAAAATGGTGAGGCGAAAACAGTAAATTTTCTTTTGTATTTTTTTTTATGTTATCGATTTTTGCGTTTATACGCATTTATTATCGATTTCTATCAATGCTTGCCCAGGACTGAAATCGCTTCATCCTCTTTTCATACCAGCTATTTTTGGCATGGATTCGTTTAGTTTTTATCGATCTACTTAGATTGACTATTGGCAGATATTGATTGTTTCATCCCTTCATTTTTTTTCTTTCTTTAATTTCGTTATTGCTTGAGGCCAATCACTTTATATTAAAGCAGTGATTTTCTGATCAACCATCTCACAAGCTTCGCTGAATTTTGCGCCAACATTTCTTTTTTGTTTTTGTTCTTTTCAAATTTGTTGTCGTTTTCTGACCTCTCACCCTTCATTAAATGGGCCAATGAAGAAAAAGAAATCAATATACTTTGATTGTGGCTTCAAGAAATAATCTTTGAAAATTGCTATTGAATAAGTCTCACAAATGCGAATAAAATGTTTCATATAATATAATATAGCAAGCTTGTCTCGCTAGAATCATTGCAATTGAGTAGTGAGTTCGATTCTCACTGGGTGTCCCATACTTTAGGCCTTATGCCACATCTAAACTGCCTTTAGAAAATTACTATTTTATAATATCTTTAGCATATTAAAATTACAGATAATATATATATATATATATATATATATATATATATATATCCAAGTGAATAAGAAACAAGAAAATATTAACAACGTTCAAAATATTAATTTAAAGCAGTGCTCAATATAGAAATAGTGTTATGAATATTTATTATAAATTATAGTATAGAACGTTCAAATTACAATCTACTACAAAGTGCAGATTTAGTTTCGACATTGAAAAACAATGTTTCATCAGGTTTGTAAACGCTATTTTATGAGAGAGAAAAAAAAACGTTTATTACCTGATGTGACACTGTCCTTTCAATGTCGAATCAAAATGTACACTTTGCAGTAGACTGTAATTTACACATGTTCTAAACTATATATATATATATATATATATAGTCATTCGCAGACAGATCTGTTTCGCTGTATCACAGCTCATCAGTACGGTTGGACATCCGATTGCTTTTACCCAGGATTAAAACCCGACCGAATTGGCGTTAGTCGGCGATCCTACCCCTGAGCTATGGGGGCTCGGAAGAAGGAAGCAGATTTTTAGCGTATGATGTATCATACGCCAGTAGTTAGAGTGATCTAATTCATTACTGAATGAGCGATGCGTAGGTGCAAGAGTAGCATATATATATATATATATATATATATATATATATGTGTGTGTGTGTGTGTGTGTGTGTGTGTGTGTGTGTGTGTGTGTGTTATTTTCCCATGTGATTATCATGTAAGACCTAGATGCCGAAATAAGCAAGGAGAGGGAAGGGGAAACAGCCGGGAAATTTGGACTAGGAACCTGCAATGAACCCGGGGAAAAATGGGTCCAATGTTGCAGGGCGAATGACCAGGTAATGCCCAACAACCGGTTCCAAGAACATCCAAGACGATTATGGACACGGAAAAGCTTTTATAAGCTTTAAAAATTTATGAAACTGATCAGTCTCTGATTTCGATAAGTTTTTATCTTCAACTATTTCCCTTTCTGCGTTTTCTTTATCATTTTTTCAAAAAATCTAAGCAGACAAATGACCACTGTTGTACTTAAACTAATTTCTATGTTGTGTATACGATAGTGGTGTAGTATGAAAATGAAGATACTACTTGAGCTTGACTTCTCTCCTCCTCAGAAAAATCCCCCCACTTTTCAGAGTTCCAAAATCGCCACTGGAAAAAGCCTAACGCAGCACCCAAATCGCAATACAACAGACTTCTGAACGACCCGAACCTGAAGGGAAAATATATGTAATGTGTGAAAAGAAGATAGAAGGGACAAAATAGAAATGAAAACCCGAAATGGTACACACTAAGGGAATCTTTAGTGCCATCAGCAAACAAAATTACCCCATAGGAAAATGAACGAAGAAACGAATTGATTACAAATGAGATTCTCGACATGATGCATAGGTGACAGAAAACAATGCCAATACATGGAACAGAACACAGAAAAGTATACAAAAGAGGAATGGCCCAAAGAAAAATGTGTAGAAATCGAGAGAATGGGTATAAAGGAGATATGTATATAAAAAAAGAAAACTCACAGAACAAAAGACATGTTCATTAACAGGATGCATCACATCCAAGGACGGAAAACTCATATTAGAGAAACAAAGATACTTCAGCTATAGAACGAATATAGCAGAGGTCTCTTCCACGATGAACGAGAGCAACCGGCAATGCACAGAATTACCGACGGGCCAGAAATATTAAAAACCGAAGTGGAAGTTGCACTAACAAAATATACATCGACATATCGTGTTTTTTTTTTCAATTTCAACTTTCCAAACAGAATTACTACTTTCCAAAGCCAACACACACAACCAAAAAGTGCTAAAGAAATTAAAAGAATCCATTACCTCATGTCTTTGAAGGTCTACTAAAAATGGAAACGACTACCTCACTGTTATATGTCAATTAGGAATTAAAGTACGAAAACTGAAGAAGCCCAACACAGAACCTAAATGGCAATACAACAGACTTCTGAACAACCCAAACGAAAATAAAAAATATATATACAGTGTGAAAAGGAGAAGCTATGAGGGACAAAATGGAAATGAACACACGAAATGGGATACACTAAGAAAAGCTTTAATGACATCAGCTAACGTCATTATCCTAAAGGAAAATGAACGAATATAAAACCAATGGATCCCAAATGAGATTCTCGACATGATGCAAATGAGACAGAAAACAATGCCAAGCCATGGGACGAAATACAGGAAACAACACAAGGAAATAATAAACAAATACAGACAAGCTTAAGAGGAACAACTCAACGAAAATGTGTTGAAATAGAGAGCTTGACTGTCACAGATTAAAGAGATATCTATAAAAAAAATAAGATAACAAATAGGACAAAACACATGCTCATCAAGAGGATGAAAAAAATCTAAAGAAGGAACGTTCATATTAACCAAAAATAAAATTGAACGAATATATCAGAGAAGCAAACACCAAAATAAAAAGGCTGAAAACCTGATTTTGATCAGACCCGATAGGATATCGGGGTATCGATTTCTAATATCGAAGTCAAATAAGTCATCTATGGATAAACTAACCTAAGTAAGCCCATGAAAACTTATCGTACCCATCGGGAGTAAAATTGGAGAAAATGAGCCACATTGATGGCTAAATATCGGTTTTTGATCAGATTCGATAGAATATTGAGCGCATCGATTTCCGATATCGGGGAAAATGAGTCATCTGAGAAGATCTACTAATGTTTGAGACTGCAAACAATAATTTTACCAAATTAGAGCAAATTCTGCAGTAAGAACCACGATAAAAGGGCTGAAATCGTGATCTTGATCAGACCTGATCGGATATCGGGGTATCGATTTCCGATATCGTGGGAAAGAGAACAAACTGCAATACACAAATATACTGTTAGGCTGGAAATTTTAAAAAACCTAAGTGGAAGCTGCACTGCTCAGCATCTCTTTTGCAGTCCCATCTGTCCCTGCCAGCTGGAATTGTAATAGAGATATTGGCAGCCTTAGACGATTTCGGCACAGACAAAAATAATAAATGATATCTACAACAACGGTGAGATACCGGAAGACCTAAGCAGATCTATTTTCATAGCACTGCTTAAGAAACCAAGCCAAAACGAATATGAACTCCATCGAACAAACTCGGCTTACAGCCTATCACATTGAATACACAGGTTCTCGCTCGATCACCGAAGTTAAGCAACGTTGAGTCAGGTCAGTAATTAGATCGGTGACCGCTTGGAAATACCAGGTGCTCTAAGCGTTTAGTGACGGATGTGCGTTGTAGTGCAGATGATGTCAGTTCGGAAAGAGAAATCGGTGAGCCGAGTTCGAATTCCACTTGAATACCCTGCATTCACTTAAGCACTGGTACTCTTGGGAAAGGTATTAATCCGTCCCTTCCCTCCAGTCCATGTAGGACTTGGGAACTCTGCCCTTAAAAACAAATCCCAATGAAACTTGATACTCGAAAAGAAAAATTATTATTAGACACAAAACTTATATAAAAAAAACAACAATTGTTGAAAGAAAAAAGGTATTACCAGCAATAAATAAATAAAACAGCAGAATCAGGCCAGAGATAAAACAAAAACAGTGCCAGTTCTTCAAAGAAACCTGAACAGGGAACCAGATATTTATGCTAATAATGTTATCACAAAGTGCAATATTGTTGTATCGTGGAATGAAGAGATACACAGTGAAATGTAGATAAACTACTTCATTACCAGAGTGGTACAACCAAGATGTATATACAATATTTACAGTCTCTCGCAGTAGTCAGTGTTACTTCATGAAGTCTGCGATAATGACAACTCCCCGTACTAACATTGTCTTTTATACATCCGGGCGACCGGATCTCACATGGTACGAGCCCGATACAACAAATAAAAATGCAGAACATATACGTATTTAAAGCTGAAAAAAGTGTGCGCATCTGATGATTGACACATGCTTCCTCTTTGTGTCAAAAACAAAGAGAGAGAGAGAGAGAGAGAGAGAGAGAGCATCATGGGAGTATTGCATATTTATTTAACTACGAGGGTCATTCAATAATTAAGGTGATTTTTTCAGTACAAGGACGTCTAATAAAGATAGAATCTTACTTTTTTTTCAGCGTAGTCTCCCAGCAGTGTCACACACTTTCCCATCTGTGCACAAACTTCCGTATTCCCTCAGCGTAAAAATCTTTGGACTGATATCACAGCATTTTTGACTTCATCGTCACTTTCAAACTTTGTGCCTCTCGTGAACGCTTTCAAGAGACCAAACAGGTGAAAGTCTGAAGGGGCATGGTCTGGGCTGTAAGGAGGAGAGACACTACTGGGACAACTCGACCCTCTTCTGTTTGTGCTCCGCAGTAAGCATCTTTGGCACCCACCGACAGCTGCCCTTCGAGTAGGCAAGGTCATCATGGACAATTTTGTGTGCTGTCCCAACAGATAGGCTCAAAGTCTTTGCAATGTCATCCATTGTCACCCTTCTGTCAGACTGAATGAGGTCATTGACTGATTCGATCACCTCAGGAAACCTCGCTTCTGTAGGCCTCTCAGGCCTGTTTTCATCCTCAAAACTGCTCCGTCCTTCTTTAAACAATTTAGCTCACTTGTAGACATTTTTTGGCTGAAACATGTGGAACTATACACAGTTGATATTCTCCTATGAATTTCAACTGGTTTGCACCCGTCAGCAACCAAAAACTTGAGAACTGACCCCTGTTCAATCCTGGAGCATGCTTCTTGGTCGGCCATCTTTGTTAATCTCCAAAACTCTCAAAGTTTTTTTTTTCCAATCTGCCAAAAAATTAAATCCCTTTGAAAAAGAAGTAAAGGAAAACATTTAAAAAAAAGTAAGCTCCTATCTGTATTAGAAGTCCTTATACCAAAAAAATTAACCTTATTTATTGAATGACCCTCGTATTTATTTTTCAAATCTCACTTTTTCTTTATTTACTATTAATTATAATTATTTTGTATATTTTAAGTAATTTCATTTCTTAACTTTTAATTTTTCTTATATTTTAATTATTTTTGTTTCATACGTTTTGTACAATGTATTCTCCTGCCTTTTTTAAATCCGAATTCATTCAACTCGACGTGAGTGTAATAGTTAGAAAGCTTGTCTCACTAGAACCTATCACAACTGAGTAGTGAGTTCAGTCATCACTGGGGATTCCATATTTTCGGGTTTGAGCTACATCTAAGTGGTTCTTAGAAAATCTTGGGCACCTCGGCGTGGTAGAATGCATGGCAAGCTTGTCTTGAGAGATTCAGTTACAACTGAGTAGTGAGTTCGATCCTACCTAGGTACCCTATACTTCCGCTCTTGTGCCACATCTGCACCAAGAAAATCGATATCCGAATTTATGAAACATTTTTTTTTAATCATTTCATCCCAAGCAAGGCAATAACAATAGGAGGCATGGTTAGCGGCTCGGATTGAGGAATCGGGGAGCCGAGTTCGACTTCCAGTCGGATTCATTACGAAAAATATGAATCCATCTCTTCTCCCCACAGCTATGGGTAAAATATCAGAATAGACTGTGTTCTATAGCCTTGAGTGATAACTAGTCTAGGAGAAGGAAAAGTTTGAATTCGAACCAAACAAGAGATGGTTGGGCTTCGTCAGGCTGTTGTGCCTAAAATCACCACCTCTACTGCGGTTGCAGCACATATAGTACCACTACTATTGTTGTGGGTCACAGGATATATAGATATTGAAGGCAATAAAGCCACTAAGGTATATATATTTTATAGATTCATCTATTGGAGGCAGCTGTCATCTTGATGTACGTTATGGTCCAGTGGATATCGACTCGGAAGGAGACATTGGAAAGCCGAATTCGGATTCCAGTTGAATTCGTTGCATTCACTTACGCGAAAATACCATTAGGAAAAGCATTAATCCATCACTTTTTTTCCAGCTATGGATTAAATTTCAGGACAGATTGGGTTCTATAACCTTGGTTAGTAACCTGTCTACCGCAGAAAGAAATGGCAACCTACTTCGGGAAAATATTTTGCCCTTTCAGTCATGTCTCTTACGAAACATGATCGTATCCCGTATGACTGTCTTCTTGATACCAACGATCTCTGTGATATAAGTTGTCGATGTAACTGGTAGACTAACGTTTGCCCAGATAGTGTAGACAAACTAGTACTTGTACTCACACTTACTTCATAATACTTTAATATTAAATGTAAATAAGGGGTGGTTCTAATCTACCATCAAATACAGTATTTCCACTCTTCTTCCCTCGAGCCAATTCTTCGATTTTATTTTGATGCTTTGCTCTTCTTGACTGCTCTTCTGACTTCATAAATTCCGAAGATGTTTTTCGCTTTAATTTTCTTCTTTTTTCAGTAAGTGAAGAGACTTTATCGACCAGAAAATACTCTCTAATTCCTTCAAGCACTTCCACTCAAATTACAGAGCCATCATTAAAGTAAACATACACTTCCATTTTCAAACAAGGTATTTTTATTAACCGCTCTAAACAGTTAAACAATATCCAATTAATGCGAATTAATCTGGTGGCTAGCTATTTCTTATAAATACCCTGCCCCTTTAAGGCATTGGCGATCATGGATCTCCACAGCGTTCATATTCTTTAATGATGATGTTTTACTATAGTGGTTCATGGGATAGAGAAGTGGTTTTAACGTTGACTTAATCTTTTTTTTTAACTCTCACGTGCGTCTAAGGCATTAGTGATCATGGATCTCCACAGCGTTCATATTATTTAATGATGATGTTTTACTATAGTGGTTCATGGGATAGAGAAGTGGTTTTAACGTTGACTTAATCTTTTTTTTAACTATCACGTGCGTCTAAGGCATTAGTGATCATGGATCTCCACAGCGTTCATATTATTTAATGATGATGTTTTACTATAGTGGTTCATGGGATAGAGAAGTGGTTTTAACGTTGACTTAATCTTCTTTTTAACTATCACATGCCTCTAAGGCATTAGCGATCATGGATCTCCACAGCGTTCATATTCTTTAATGATGATGTTTTACTATAGTGGTTCATGGGATAGAGAAGTGGTTTTAACGTTGACTCATCTTTTTAACTATCACGTGCCTTCAAGGCATTAGCGATCACAGATCTCCACAGTATTTAATTTCTTTTATAACTTCAAACTATGTTTTATCTTGATGGTTCCTGGGATAGATTAGTGGTTTTACGCTGACTTCATCTTCTTTTTAACTACGATGTACCTTCAAGGCATTAGCGATCATGGATCTCCACAGCGTTTATTTTCTTTTATATCTTCAAACTGTTTTACCTTGATGGTTCCTGGGATAGATTAGTGGTTTTACGCTGACTTCATCTTATTTTTAACTATGATGTGCCTTCAAGAGATTAGCGATCATGGATCTCCACAGCGTTTATTTTCTTTTATAAGTTCAAACTCTGTTTTACCTTGATGCGTCTTGGGATAGATTACTGGTTTTACATTGACTTCATGTTCTTTGTAAATACGATGTGCCTTCAAGGCATTAGAGATCATGGATCTCCACGGCATTTTATTTCTTTATAACATCAAACTATGTTTTACCATGATGGTTATGGGATAGATTAGTTGTTTTGCGTTGACTTCATCTTCTTTTTAACTATGATGTGCCTTCAAGGGATTAGCGATCACTGATCTCCACAGCGTTTAATTTCTTTTATAACTTCAAACTATGTTTTATCTTGATGGTTCTTGGGTGGATTAGTGGTTTTACGTTGACTTCATCTTCTTTGTAGTTATGATGTGCCATCAAGGCAATAGCGATCATGGATCTCCACAGCGTTTATTTTCTTTTATAACTTCAAACTATGTTTTACCTTGATGCGTCTTGGGATAGATTACTGGTTTTACATTGACTTCATGTTCTTTGTAACTACGATGTGCCTTCAAGGCATTAGTGATCATGGATCTCTACAGCGTTTATTTTCTTTTATAACTTTAAACTATGTTTCGCAGTGTTAGTTCTTGGGATAGAGGAGTGGTTTCACATTGTTTTTATCATTATTTTTAAATGCCATCATGTTTCCGTATTTTTTTTTTTTTGTTTTTTTACAACTCTGAATTGCGTTGCCATTTTGGATACCTAGTAGAGTGGTTTCCCGTTGTCTTCACCACGGTTTGAGTTTTCCTTCTCTTATACTGGACGCCATCCAAGGCTAGACAGCTTAGTTTACCCTAATAATGAAAGCCTATCTGGAGGAAGAAGAGACCGATTCATGACTTTCTCAGGGTCGTTTGTGCTAAAGTAAACGCAGCTGACAACACTGAAATTTGAACCCTGCTCGTCGAGTTCACTTTCCGCTAACCATTACGCAACAAGTATGTGCCTCTTTTAAGATTCAGAGTTGTCGTTCTACAAGACAATGCTAACCGAAGCTAGAGTGTTCAGTCTGATTCAGCCAGTCATGTCTCTTTCAAGACATGATCGCCCAAGTGTGTATCACGTATGGCACTTAACTGACCGAGAGTCAAAAAAAGAAAATATAGATCAACATTAGAAATAAGTTAGACAGTAAAAAAGTATGACATAGGTTCAGTTTATTCTTCTTCCTTATATGCCCCATCCCTTCAGGACGTAGGCGATCATGTACTTCCACTTAGCTTTGTCTCTTGTCGCTCTCAAAATTCTTTCTTTTAGTATTTCTCCCAAACCCAACTCTGCCATCCATTTGACTATGCCTATCAAGAATGTCTCGCGCTATTTCTCCTGTCTCTTTTTCCTGTTATCCGTCCTGTGAGTATTAAATTCTCCAGGCCCTCCTTCCTCATTACATGTCACAGAAAACTCATCCATCTCTTCCTTATGTTAAGTACTCCCTCATCATTGAGGAGAACGTCCAACATTCACTACCGTAAGGCTTCTTCTGAGATAAGTCGTCATTCTAAGAATTATTCGGAATAATGATTTAATTCTGTTCTTTTAAGATGTCTTTTGTAATCCTGCGATAAGTCCTTATCATTCGAAAAACTGTTCGAATTATTGTTGATATTCTCTTTGTTTAAGATAATCTCTGTGGTTTGACAAGTCATTATCATTCGAAGTGTTCTTTGGATTGCTGATTTTTTTATTGAAGATACGTGCTGCAATACTAATTTTTTTCAAAAGTTGCATTCTTTAAATTTTGAAATTCCTTGACGTTCCAAGAATTGCTTCAATCCTTTATCTGGCTTATTTTCCTTCAGAATTTTTCTGTAATCATGAGATGAGTCATCGCCGTAATATTTCTTGTATGTTCTTCTATTAATATCGTTTCCTTTTGAATATCGTATTTAACCAGTAGCGGCTGTTGCCACGAACGTTTGCCTCGCGGATGGATTATGAAAGAAGCCTGCACTCTTATGTTTGGTTTTCAGTTGATTTTTCCGTTGGCAGGTCACGCGTCAGTGCTCGATCGATTCCGTGTTCAATGTGATTAAATTTTCAACGGGTTTGAAATAAATGAACACAGATTAGCAGCCGCGCGTTGGCGGTTGGGATCGGAAAGTTAGAAGCCGTTTTTGAAAGAGCGAGTCAACACTCTTGATGTGGAAAACGACTGTTCTGCTTCGATTTCTGAATCCAAGTGACCCGTGGAATGATTTGTTTCAAAGAGCTGGTAATTGGCGTCGACTAGCAGAGAGCGAAAAGCAGACGCTGTTAACTGAATTCTACTGTTTCATTCCGACTGTTGCTTGATTTATGCTGTTCTTTCTCCGAGGAATTCAGTATTTTACCAAACTTATTCTTATTTTTCTCTTTATATTTTCCTTCTGGGTATGACGGTAAACTGCATCCGGCAGCAATGCCTCTGATTGGGATGTTGTGAGGAGCATGGAACCACCTCTTAATTGCTGTTGTTCTCAGGTCCACCCTGATTCAGAGTGGTAGCACCTGTTAGGGTCTCAGCTATGGGCAAATAGTAACGCATAATTTGGGTCAAAACACTATGAAAGTATAAAAATAGACTTTTATAGAAATATATACATACAAATAGAATTTTATAAAAAAATAAACATTTTTAATGGTTGGTTTGTTTTTATGGCATATCAACCTAGGCGGGTCATTTATTGCAAACTAAATTTTATTTATTTATTGCTGGTAATACCTTTTTCTTTCAACAATTTATTGCTGTTTTTATATAAGATTTTGTGTGTAGTAATAAATTTTTCTTTTCGAGTATCAAGATTCATTGGGATTTGTTTTTAAGCGGAGGGTCCCCAAGTCCTACTCTATTATTTAACCCATAACTGGAGCGAAGAGCCGGATTAATACCTTTCCAAATGGCACCAGTTCTTAAGTGAATGCAGGGTATTCAACTGGAATTCGAACTCGGCTCATCGATTTCTCTTTCCGAGCCGATATCCACTGCACCACAACGCACATCCGTCACTAAACGCTTACAGCACCTGGTATTCCCAAGCGGTCATCCATCTAAGTAGTGACCAGGCGCAACGTTGCGTAACTTCGGTGATCGAGCGAGAACCGGCGTATTCAACGTGATAGGCCGTAAGCCTACATTTTTGAAAGAAAAACATTACCAACAATACATTTTTGAAGAAAAAATTATTGCCATAATGCACTTTTGAAGGAAAAAAAATTACCAGCAGTACATTTTTAATATAAAACTAGAAGACATTCATTTTTCTAAAATAAAAAAAAATTAATCAAAATCTGACAAAATCAACCTTCTCACTATAACCGAATATTAAAAGTAATACCGTAACACTTATATATTTTTTGGCATTAAATTACCCACAGAGGTGTTGATATACCGTTAAACAAAGCTCAAACTCAAACTCAAACATTCTTTATATTCCATATCCTTCCAGGATTATTTTTCCGACTTATACTGCTCTAAGGCTTACGGCTTATCACGTTGAATACACCGGTTCTCGCTTGATCACCGAAGTTACGTAACGTTGTGCCTGGTCACTACTTAGATGGGTGACCGCTTGGGAATACGTAAGCGTATAGTGACGGATGTGCATTGTGGTGCAGTGAATATCGGCCCGGAAAGAGAAATCGGTGAGCAGAGTTCGAATTCTAGTTGAATGGCCTGCATTCACTTAAGCACTGGTACCCTTGGGAAAGGTATTAATCCGGCCCTTCCCTCCAGTAATGGGTTAAATAACAAACGTAGGACGTGGGGACCCTGGTCTTAAAAACAAATCCCAATGAATCTTGATACTCGAAAAGAAAAATGTTGTAAAAATAAAGTAACCTTACCCAAAATCATTGGTTATGACCTTGTCAGGATGGCCGAGCGGTCTAAGGCGCTGCGTTCAGGTCGCAGTCGGGTCTTCCCGGCGTGGGTTCGAATGCCACTCCTGACAATTCATCTGGTTATTCAATTTTAATTGGAGTAGATAGACTAAACTATTGCCCGGTTCACACTCCACCCACATCTATTGAACAGGTGAAGAGGCTCATCCCTTGTTTCCTGTTTAGGATGCGGTTTCCGGCTTTCTCTTTTCCATTCTTTTTACCCTTACGTAGCCCCCTGCGCATCAGTGGCGTTGCCGCCTTGCTTGGGGTGATATGATTAAAAAAAAAAAAAAAAAAAAAAAATGATCCCACGAGGATTGATAGGTCGTTAAACCTTGAAACAAACAAACAAAAAATTTACTGCTCAAAATAACATTTTACCAGTTAGCAAAATCCTTTGTCTTTGTTTCGCTTTTGATTTACTCTGACTTTAATCATGAATGTAACATTAAAATTGATGCTAAAATTAATTCTACCATCTGTGAGTCCCATGTTCATTTCAAACTCTGGTTCATTGACGGCATAAATACTCCATTAGTTTTTTAGAGACTTATGCTTTCATTTTGGAAATTTTAAAGGATGGTTACACGTAGTCTGAACATTACACACAGTCATGGCAGGTCTGAATTCATATTGCAAAATTTATTAATCTTTCCTTCTTCAGTACATTGAATACTGTTGCCATATCTAGACTTGTTCCCATAATATATATCTCGAGATTCTTGACAAACTTAAAAAAAGGGTCTGTAATGTGCGTTCGAGTTCGAATTCCACCTGAATTCATTGCATTCACTTACGCGCAAATACCCTTGGGAAAGGTATTAATCCGTCTATTCCTTCCAGTTATGGATTAAATAACAGGACAGATTAGGTTCTATAGCCTTGGTCGGCAACCAGTCTACCGCAGAAAGCAATGGCAACCTACTGCGGGATAATCTTCTGCCCAGTCAGTCATGTCTCTTTCGAGAAATGATCACTTAACTGACTGAATGTGCGTTGTAGTGCAGTGGATATCGACTCGGAACGACAAATCGGGAAACCCAGTTGATCCTCCACCTTTATCCTCCACCTTCATCATTGAAAGAATTGGAGTCTATTTTAGCTGAAGAATAGATAACAATTCCTTTGAAAACAATTCAAATTTTGTACGAGCCTATCCGGCACAGAACTCAAGTTGTAATTTTTTTTTTTAATCATTTCACCCCGAGCAAGGCGGAAACGCCACTGATGTGCAGGGGGCTACATAAATGTAAAAAGATTAATTAGAAAAGAGTGAGAAGTACAAACTAGTTAGAAAGGAACAATAGAAAGCTGAGAAAGCAGGTACGATTACAGATACATAGGTGTAGAGAAAGGGAAGCTTATACAGGGGTGGAGAGAGAGAGCTATTTGTTTATTAAGCCATTTGTTTATGCCCATCTAGCCAAGCACTGTTTTCTCCTGTCTCTCTTTTGTGTGTCAATTCGTCGTTTGGGTATCAAATTTTTTAAGCCCTTCTTCTTCATTATGTGTTCCAGAAATTTCAGCTGTCAATTTCTGATGTTAAGTATAAGTTTTCTTTTTTGTTTCCATTCCCTTCAAAACCTCCTCCTTGCTCACATATTCGGTCCATTCTGTCCTCAGTATCCATCTGTAGAACCACATTTTTGTTGCTTCAAGTTTCTCCATCTCTGAAGAAATTCTCTGTCATATAGAAGAACAGACACAGCATAACAGTACTATTTTCTTTGTTTCCAACGGAATTTTTCTGTTTCTTGAGACTCTACTCAGCTTTTAGAATGCGTCCTTGAACATGCCAATACGTATTCGGATCTTAGTGTTGCACACACACACACACACACACACACACACACACACACACACACACACATATATATATATATATATATATATATATATATATATTACGAGAAATTCACAAGATTAACGAAATGGTTTTAACAAACGACATATTTAATTCATATATATAGACTTTTAAATAAACAGTAGCTACTCTACCATCTACGCATTGCTCATTCAGTAATGAATTAGAGCACTCTGGCCAGTGGCGTATGATACATCATACGCTAAAAACTGCCTCCTTCTACCGAGTGCCCTGAGCCCACAGGTAGAATCGCCGATTGACGCCAATTCAGTCGGGTTTCAATCCTGGGTAAAAAGCAATTGGCTGTCTAACCGTACTGATGAGCTGTGTTACAGCAAAACAGATCTGTCTGCGGAGGACTATATATATATATATATATATATTTGTTTTATCATGTTTCCCTCTTTTTGCTCTTAATTTTCGCCGTTACTGTTCTTTTCGTTTAATTCATTTTCCAATGATTTTTCTCCTGATGAGATGTTGGACGAAAGGCCCTTTGAGAATATTAATCAATTCCTTGTTTTTAAAATAGTATACAAAATTTGTATCTCTAAGCATTTGTTTATATATATATATATATATATATATATGAACATGTACAGAATTTTTTTATATATCCACTACAAATAGTACATTTGTTTCGACATTGTAGTTTCAATGTCGAAATAAATGTACTATTTGTAGTGGATATATAATACAAACAAATTCTATATTTGTTCTAAAATATAATTTATAATAAATATTCACAGCTCTATATATTATATATCGAGCACTGTTTTGAATTAATGTTTTGGACGTTGTAAAAAATTTTTTCTTCGTTCTGTATGTACTCGGATATATATATATATATATATATATATATATATATAGATATAGATATATATTGTAATGATAGAGCCAACATTGTTTTCTTTTCATTGAGTTTACGGGTAGAATGGCAATTTAAGCAAACAAGGTTTTTGTCATAAAATGAATAAAATTAAGATAAAGATAGAAGATTAACAGAATTAATGCGGAGTTGTTTTAACACCGTAAGGGACTTCTTTTTCTACTGAAAATAAAACCCTTAAAAGTAAAAACATCACAATAATACCTTCACGAAATTTCAAAGTTGACATCATCGAAATAACATTGCGCAGTTAAGTGAAAAGCCTCTCCACATTAATAATATATATATGCATCGTTCATTCAGCAATGATGATGAATGCTCTTGACTACTAGCGTGTGCTTACATTGTATGCAACACGCTAAAGGCCGCCTTCCTTTAGCGAAAGTCAATACCTCGGAGGTATAATCTCTGACTGATGTCGGGTTTCAATCCTGGCTAGAAGCTATCGGATGTCTAACCGTACTGATGAACATACTGTCTGTGGATGACTATATATATGTATATCAGTATATCATATTCTCTAGTAAATTACTAACGTAAATAATTCTTCCCCGAAAATTGTATTAATATATATATATATAGTCATCCGCAGACAGATCTGTTTCGCTGTATCACAGCTCATCAGTACGGTTAGACGGCCGATTGCTTTTTACCCAGGATTGAAACCCGACCGAATTGGCGTGAGTCGGCGATTCTACCTCTGGGCTACGGGCGCTCGGTAGAAGGAGGCAGACGTTTTAGCGTGTATATTATCATTATACAAGCCCAATAACTGAGAGTGTTCCAATTCATTGCTGAATGCACGATGCGTAGATGCCAGAGTAGCTACTATATATATATATATATATATATATATATATATATATATATATATATATATATATATATATATATATCAAATATATTCCGTCATTTAGAACAACACGGTTATCAACGCACACTTCTGAGACAAACGCTTGTTGATAACACGTACATACTCAAACAAGAAAATAATAAGCAGAAACTAAAAATCCTCGAAGCACTCTACATTAAACAGTTTAAACCTGGTTTGAATACAATCAATTTCGATATTTCCAACAACGTACTCAAATGTCTGTAATCAGACCAGGGACCACAACACCACTATTTTGTCACTGTCTTCGGCCATCCGCCACGGTAGGGATGGACTTATATTTTCAATTCAATTATCTTTATTGTTAATAGCTTAAATGTTCTATGTTTACTGTGTGTTATTATTTACTCTTTGATAATGGCTTATGTGAGCCGAAAGCTTAGACCTGATAAAAAATTCAACAAATACTGTGATTTTTTGTTGTCTTTTAACGACATCACCATCAAGTATATCAGACGGTATGAACGGATCCTACACAAAATTAATAGACAAAACTTGACTATATTATTCAATGAAACCTGCATTAATATATATATATATATATATATATATATATATATATATATATATATATATATACCACTGTATATTATATTCTTCAACATATTTGTGGCGTAAAAAATTATGTCTCGAAAATTGTATTAACACACACATATATGTACTTTTATATATCATATTCTCAAATATATTAGTGATGTAAATAATTCAGTCTCAAAAGTTGTATTGATTTTTTACTAATTTTTTCGTGTAAAAATTAACTTACACGATAAAAATTGACAATATATTTTCTCGTGTATTTTTATTGCATTAGGATTTACATCTCCATACCAAAGGATGGCACGTGTTTTGCTGATGGAAAGTTTTAATATAATACACTCATGACATGCCCAAGTTGTTTACCGTCTACGCTGATGGTTTCTCTAGAATCTAATAACTCAAAACAGTCAATAATTGTCATGTTCTCCGTCGAGGCAAAGCAATAATTTATTTGAATGAAATACTGAGGTTGGGATGGATTTGATACACGTTGATAACCACTGCCTTTTGTATTTGTTGTAAACATACGTGATATATTTCTCGTCTGTTTTGTAGCAAATCCATACACCAAAATGGACAAACAGTGTGGACAAGGAAACCAACAAGCATCGTGAATGGCAGTTTCACCTCTAAATCGAACATCAGTTTACATGTTTCCTCATATTTGTGTAGAACTGCTCGATATTACCCATTAAGGGAGTGTTACAAGCAGAGAGGTGAGAAATTAGTTTGGCCCAGCTGTTTGTTTTTTTATATTTTCTTGTTTTTCCTTTTTTTTTTTTTTTTGTTAGGGATAATATCTTCAGGTAATTTATAAGAATTACTTTTTATTTTATTAATTTTGATTTTATTAAATTTATTTATTTTTTCTGATGTTTGCTTAAAAGTTGAAACCGTCAGTATAATTTCTATGTCTAGCCTACTTCTATCTATCTATCTATCTATCTATCTATCTATCTATCTATCTATCTATCTATCTATCTATCTATCTATCTAAATATATTCATATCTAACTATCTATCTAAATATATTCATATTTAACTATCTATCTAAATATATTCATATCTAACTATCTATCTCAATATATTCATATCTAACTATCTCAATCTCTCTATCTATCTATCTATCTATCTATCTATCTATCTATCTATCTCAATATATTCATATCTATCTATCTATCTATCTATCTATCTATCTATCTATCTATCTATCCTAATCTAATCTATCCTAATCTAATCTATATTAATCTTATCTAATCTAATCTAATCTAATCTAATCGTATAGCCTCTACCCTAAAATAATCTACCAATTAATTTAACTAAATGAGATTTTGCTTTCCAATTTCATGCTTAAGTTCAAATGAAATTAAATTATATAGTTAAAAAAATATAAAATAGATTCGCTGCATTATATTATATAACTACCATGAAGAAATCGAGAATCAAAATTTAAAATCCCAAATCGGTCAGTTCATATAATGCATCTGATGAATGCATAGTGCATGAAGCTTTCAGTCGTGCTATAGACATAAGATAATATGTATATTTATTAATGTATACTTAATGGCTCTGCTATATTGAGCACTGGTTTATTAGGACTAGAAATATATTTATATAAGTGTGTGTACTTTCGTATATACAAGGTGTCCATAGAATCCGTGTGCACTTTTAAAAAATTATAACCCTATTTGTTTTTGCGAATTTATTCCGCATCTGGAACAATTAAACTTGAAAGATAATACGTTTCAACAGGATGGAGCTCCTTGTCTTTATTCTGCGTATTAGAAAGTTTCTAAATCATGAATTTCCTAACAGATCGGAAGGGGTGAACTATTTTGTTAGCCAACCACGTTCGCCAGATTTGATTCTTTTCATGTGAAAACAATTGTATATGCAACCAAACCTAGTTCATTAGAAGATTTGAAAGCTAAAATGACTAATGTGATTTCAGGCATTACTGTAAATCACTTGACAGGTTCTTTTTCCGTGAACTGCAAAATTGTATTACCCATTGTGTTGCTAATGATGGAAGACATGTGGAAACTTAAATAAAATTTCAATAAAAGCTTAAAAAATATAGACTTACTTCTTTCTAAAGCTTTTCACAAATTATTTCTATCGCAAATATAAAATAAAGTTATAAATCTTTTAAAATACACACGAACGCTATGGACACTTTGTATATATATATATATATATATATATATATATATATATAGTCATCCGCAGACAGATCTGTTTCGCCGTATCACAACTCATCTGTACGGTTAGACAGTCAATTGCTTTTTACCCAGGATTGAAACCCGACCGAATGGCGTCAGTCGGCGATTCTATCTCTGAGCTATGGGCCCTCGGAAGAAGGAGGCAGACTTTTTAGCATGTACATTATCATTATATACGCTCAATAGCTGAGAATGTTCTAATTCATTGCTGAATGAACGATGCGTATATGCTAGAGTAGCTACTGTTTTTCAAAGTCTACCATTCTTCCAGACTGCTCAATCAGGGTGTGAGAGTATTATATATATATATATATATATATATATATATATATATATATACTGGTCGTTCCCGAAAACTGAACCCTCAAACTTCTAGCGGCCTTGACGTAATCTAAACGCAAACGAACAGCCAATAAAATGAAATTTAATTTCTCAAAGCTTTTTGAAATATATAAACAATGTTTTGGTCGTTCCCGAAACCTGAAACCGGCTGCAACTCGAGTTCCATGTACGTGTGTGCAATCATCAGGCCTCCGGAATGCCAGACTAAACAACTCAGGAACACTTAAAACCCAGGATAGTTTATGGCGGTAAAAAACACAGGGATGGTGTCATCGTGCAATCCGACAGAGAACGATAACCAAATTTGGCTAAGATGTTAAAATAAAGTGCTCGGAGAGATGAGGGGAAAAAGCATTCAATGGTAAAGAAATTTAATTCTATTTTGAAAAGGTTCATAACGAAAAGTCAGGATAATTAACGCATCCGATGGAAAAGTTTGCCACATAGGCAACACTAGACAAAAAAAAAGTCTAAAGAGTGCTCAATCTTATCAAGACACACAACACACCAACTTAAGAGAGGTTAAATCTAAACTTATTTATAAATGGAACTTTGTGTGTGTGTGTCTGTGTGTGTGTGTCTGTGTCTGTGTGTGTGTGTGTCTGTGTGTGTTTGTCCGTTACCTATAGACTCCTAAACGGCTGAACCGATTTTCTTGAAAATTTACACAGTTGTACTATAAGCGTCTGCGAGTGGTTTTAACTAGATTTTGTGTCCAGTTACACCCGATAAATATCGAAAATCGATAATCGAAAAATCGGGTTGTACAAGGAATCATCCGATTTTAATCAAATTTGATACACTCATAGACAAAGACATAAGAAACGATATTCAGACGTTTCAAGGTTGACGTTCTTACAATAGTGCAGAAAATCGATAATATATATATATAAAAGGCAAGATGTTTGTGTTTCTGTTTATCTGCCTGTATATCTATTTTTTTTTCAGCCATTTTATTTTAGTTTCTGCTTCGAGTTTGGCTCTAAGTAGGTATAATTGTAGTTCTTAGTCTCAGCCATGATACCATTTACTCAGAGGACTTATTTAGCCTTCAAAATTCAGTTTACGACGAAAAAAACTTATTTGATATCGATACCAGGAAATCAAAAGTTGACTTACATCCATTTTTCTTTCAGTCTACGGTTTCGCTTTAACTGGAAACAACTATTGCTTTTTAGTCTTTCGTGCCAACGTCCAAAGAGTGTGAGCTCCAGGACCAGGGATTAGTTTTAAAGCTTTCATTACACCCGAACAACGCCGGGCTATACTGCTAGTATATATATATATATATATATATATATATATATATATATATATATATAGAGAGAGAGAGAGAGAGAGAGAGATCATATCGATACCAAATACGTTTTTCGTCGTAAACTGAATTTTGAAGGCTAAATAAGTCCTCTGAGTAAATGGAATCATGGCTGAGACTAAGAACTACAATTATACCTACTCTGAGCCAAACCATAAAAAGGCTGAAAAAAAATACAGACATACTCGCTGATAAACACACACACACACACACACACAAATATCTTGCCTTTTATATATATATATATATATATATATATATATATATATTATCGATTTTCTGCACTATTGTAAGAACTGCAATCTTGAAACTTCTGGATATCGTTTCTGATGTCTATGTCTATAAGTGTATCAAATCTGATTAAAATCGGACAATTCCTTCTATAAACCGATTTTTTCGATTACCGATTTTTGAAATTTTTCGGGGGTACCTCGACACAAAACCTAGCTAAGAACACTCGCAGACACTTATAGTACTACTGTATAAATTTTCAAGAACATCAGCTCAGCCGTTTCGGAGTCTATAGGTAACGGACAAACCCACCCACACACCCACACCCACACCCACACACAGACAAAGTTCCATTTATTTAATAAGTTTATATATATATATTTATTATATATATATATATATATATATATATATATATATATATATATATATATATATATATATGGTAATAGAGTAGATCGCAGTTGCATGTTGATTCATGCCTTTCAAATAAATAACACCGTAAAGAATTGGCCTCCAAATATTTCTCTAGGTAGTCAAATAAAATTCACTTTCATAAATCAGGGAACTTTTTTAAAACTAGAATTTTTTGTAACATGCTGACGCATATAGAAATCCTTTCAGTATTTCAATGTATTACTGACATTTTTGTCAAGATTTACAAACTCTACGTTTCGTTCAATTTCTATAACCAATCGATAACATTTGAATCAGCTTATTTGTTTGAAAAAAATTTTTGACACGGCACTTACTTCGAGGTTTCTTTAATTTAATTTAATTTTATAGGAATTCATGCGAAACAACATTTTTTTACAATGTATTTTTTTCCTTTTTAACAGAAAATAATAAATTTTAAGATTTCTTACGTTTGAGTTTGCAACATACAACTGGATATGCGTAAATATTTCTGTCCGGAGCCAAATTTCAACTTTTTGAAACGTTTGGTCTTTTGATTTGTTTATAGTTCTCGCCAACACAGAGCGAACTGAAAACTGGATTCTCATTCATTCGAAATACATTATACTTCTACCGATTTGAAGCTCACCCTACTGTGTTTGTAGGTATAGTGCTACTACTTTACATTATATTTTACCAGAATGAAATACATATAAAAACTTAAAAGAATATATATAAACAAAAAAAAAAAAAACAATGGTACATTTTTATTAAATAAGTGTTTGCTATTTTAATGATAATATTTTTAATAGTTGAAGTATTTTGCATATTAAATAATAAACTTTAATGCATCCACGAAAAAATTAATGAAAATTTATTGTACTAAGCTACGCACCCTAGTAATACCAACTCAATTTTGTACACCTTTACCTGTTTGCAATTCTCTCAAAATTTGGTTTCGATCGGTCAAAGTATGTCTATTTAGAGTTTATGGCAGGCAGACCGACGAACGGAAATCACAGATTCTTATATAGAGTTGTTTAATTAAATTATAAAGGAAAAAGTATTATTCTAATATCTCATTTAGCTTCTCAAACGGCCTAAGAATTCTAAGGAAAAGAAAAATGAGACTAGAAAAAGGATGCTGCGGATATCATGGACCGAGTATGTGAGCAATGATGAGGTGTTGGAAAGAATGGCAACGAAAAGGAAATTAATATTGAGTATCAGGAAGAGACAACTGAAGTTCCTGGGTCATACAATGAGGAAGGAGGGCTTGGAGAACCTGATAATAACAGGCCAGATAGAGGGAAAAAGAGACAGATGAAAGCAGTGATTGACATATTTAAAGAACCTGAGCAGGTGGTATGACAGAACGGGGTTGCAAGATGTTACAGGACAAAGCTTGCTAAGAGCCACCAGCGATAGGGAGACGTGGAAGGCCATGATCGCCTACGTTCTGAAAGGACAAGGTACATAGAAGAAGAAGAAGAAGAAGAAGAAGAAGAAGAAGAAGAAGAAGAAGAAGAAGAGAATGATTACAAGCAGGTTCGTGTGAAGCACGTACACTGTTCGCCGAGGTCTTGGGCATGACAGTAAACTGCATCCGCACAAGGCCTCTGATTGAGAGATTGTGAGGAGCATGGAACCACCTCTTAACTGCTGTTGTTCTCAGGTCCACCCTGACCCAGAGTGGTAGCACCTGTTAGGATTCCAGCTAGGGGCAAATAATTAACCCCCAAACTGGGGTCAAACATTATGAAAGTATAAAAATACACTTTTATAGAAATATATACACAAAAATAAACTTTTATAAAAAAAAATACACATTTTTAAAGGAAAAAAATTATTATCATAACACATTTTTGAAGGAAAAACATTATTACCAACAATAAATTTTAGTACAAAACTAGAAGACGTCTCTAGTTTTCTAAAATAAAAAAATAGAAATAAGAAAAAATAAGAATATCTTTTCATCAAAAACTAACTAAATCAACCTTCTCATTACAACCGAACATTAAATAGAAATACCTTAAAACCTCATCTTTTTGACATTAAATAACCCACAGAGGTTGATATGCCGTTAAACAAAACTCAAACTAGAAAACTCTGTTTGTCGATTTCGCACTGGTACCCATCAGGCAATTACGCCTACTTCCGGTTCTGGGCATGACGGTAAAATGCATCCGGCAGCAAGGCCTCTGATTAGGAGGTTGTGAGGAGCATGGAATTGCTGTTGTTCCCAGATCCACCCTGACCCGGATTTAAAGCACCAGTTCGGGTCCTGGCTATGGGCAAATAGTTAGCCCCCAAATTGGGGCCAAAACACTTCCGAAAGTATAAAAATAGACTTTTATAGAAATATATACATAAAAATAGACTTTTATAAAAAAAATATACATTTTTGAAGAAAAAGTATTGCCAACAATACATTTTTGAAGAAAAAATTATTACCATAACACATTTTTGAAGGAAAAAAAATTATTCTCAGCAAAACATTTTTGAAGACAAAACTAGAAGACATTTTCAGTTTTCTAAAATAAAAAAGAATAAAAACACAATTTTCATTAAAATCTGACTAAATCAACCTTCTCACTATAACCCAACATTAAAAAAATATCATAAAACACCCAACCTTTTTGGCATTAAATAACCCACAGAGGTGTCGATTTCTCACTCGTACCCATCATTATTATTTTAGTTCAGTTGTCTGGGAATTCGACGAAAGATTTATAAATAAGAACCGCAAATCAATTTTCCCCTGCGAAATAATACCCTTTGTCTCGCAAAAATAAAAGAGAAAATTAACAATCATAATTCATTACAAGACGTGTCGTATAGAATTGAATCAAGCAATGATTTGTTGTCACTTAAAGAAAGATGTTCCAAATTAGTTGACGAGAGGACCAAATGATTTCGGTCTTTTGTTTTTAAATATGGGTGAAAGGTTTTGATTGTAAATCGACAATAAAAAAAGGATGCGATTTTGAAGTACCATTGGATATTTCACCATCGAATGAACATTCGATTAGCGTTTAATCAGAAAAGTAATGAGCGAAGACAATGTAAAATTAGATGTAATTACCTGATAATTGTCCATTAAAAATTTCACAAATAGATTACGAACAACATACACACACACACACACACACACATATATATATATATATATATATATATATATAGTAGGCATTTCAATTGACACTAAATCCGTCAAGTTTCTATCCTCGCTGGAAGTAAGTGGAAGTCTAGTCACACTGATGAGCAGTGATACAGTGAAACAGGCTTGTATGTGGATGACTAATAAATTATGCTCTTATTACGACTGAGCTCTCTAGAGAGGAAAATTTTAAAAACAGTTACCATTTCTGCAATTTACCTATGATGAATATGCGTGTGGAGCATTGGATATCAGCTCGAAACGAGAAATTCGGTGGGGGGGGGTGAGTTCGAATTCCAGCCGAATTCATTGTATTCACTTACGCACAAATACACTTGGAAAAGATATTAATCCGTCTCTTCCCTCCAGCTATGGGTTAAATAACAGGACAGATTGGGTTCTATAGCCTTGGTCGGCAACCAGTCTACCGCAGAAAGCAATGGCAACCTACTGCGGGATAATCTTCTGCCCAGTCAGTCATGTCTCTTTCGAGACATGATCGCCCAAGTGTGTTTCACGTATGGCACTTAACTGACTGACCTATTACTCTTCAGCAATGAATTAAGTTCTTCCGGTGATTGGTCGTGTGCATACTGTAACACTATATTTAGCAGAGACGGAACGGAAGAAATTATATTCGTTTGTATTATTAATTATTACAGATCAAACGGAAGAAATTATATTAAATTGTATTATTAAATTTTATAGATCGAAAAGAACCACCTGGATAAATTTATTCTGTTCCAATTATTAACAAAGGAAATAAATTTATTCTGTTCCAATATGAACAGAGGAAAAAAGGAAGATTGCAAACAAACTGAAAATATCTATTGTTTTGCCCAGAATCTAACCAGCCAGGTCAGACGAGGTCATCGAATCGGGCGGCCATTTTAAACAAGCGGAAGCAGCATAACTAAGAGAGATTCAATTGTTGTTTTAGACGACACAGCTGATAAAAATGAAAATTTTATTGCTTTGGTATTTTTCTTAACAAACTCGTGCGGAATATAACCAAAGCAGTGGGAAGCCCACAGCACAACTATGGAATGTCGGAAAAGGTTGTTCCAAACGCGAAGACAGGGGATTTTGCGTATTCAGGCGTCTTTGACAGATGCAAAGATTAGGTTTGTTTGTTATGAGAAATAATTAAATTGGGATTTCCCTGAGAATGGAATTGGAGACCCCGCCCAAAACGGGTAAAGAGAAAATGGAAAGAAGACAGAAAGAAAAGACGTTATAAAAATATCATTACTCAATTGGCTGCGCCAAAAAGAAAGAAGACAGAAAGTAACTCTGCCCCAAAGCTGGGGGACGAGAATGATTACGTTGGCTGCATGGGGACTTTGTGTTTAGCTATTCATAAAATGTATGCAAACCAAGAAACAATGCTTTGTGTTTAGCATAAAATGTATGCAAACCAAGAAACAATGCTTTGTGGTTAGCATAAAATGTATGCAAACCAAGAAACAAGATAAGTTTTACCGTAGAGTCAATAGATGGATGTTTCATTTCCCTTTAAACAGACTTGACTGAAAACGAGGCAAGGCAAAAATGACCAGTATCTGCTTCCTGAGGGATTTGTCCTTCAGAAAAAAAATAATGACAATTAACTGTAAGAATAACGAAAGTATAGTCGTCAACAAAAAAGGCAGTCCAAAATGTGAGGTACATAATGAGGACGTCAAACTTAAGTGCAAGAATTTAACTCTCTGGGTAATGTATTAAGAGACGACAGGAAATGCGGTACAGCAAGACTAAAACGCATAGCAATAACGATAGATTCTTTCCAGAAATTAAGTAACAATTACGGACTAAAACTTATTAGAGACAAAGAAAGGACCGCTACGGTCTCGACTGTCGACTGCGATGGACGTTACTCCAAGGAAGCGTACGAAAATTATAACGCTGCATGAACACACTGACAACCCTTACAGAGTGATAGCATATAGTTAGTGCCAGCCTTTCAACTGTCAGTCGTATCACCAAGGCGAATAAACAAACATGATCTATCAGTTCAAAACGTAAATGATAATGCGGTCGGAAGACGCGACGTATAAGCGATCAGGGAAGTGTGAAAGATCCTAGGAAGACATTATTTGTTTTGTTTTAATTAATTTGAGCAAAGGTGTATCAATCGCGGCACTTATATTTTCAGTCCGACACAGTGCATCAAGCGAACTAAAATTCTGCTTACGATACCCAATTCATTTTTTTCAATTTCTGAGGATTCTGAGCGATTTGAATTTGCTTGTTTTTAGCGGCATATCAAGTATTTATGGGTCATTTAATGTCAAAATTTAATTTTCTTAGAAGCATTAGTTATTTATTTTTCACAAATGTATTGATTATAGTGTTTTTACTATGAAAATGTGAGGTTGTTATTTTTACTATAAAAACGTATTTTTATACTTTCATAGTGTTTTGACACCAGTTTGAGGGGGTGTTATGGTGAAACACACCTATTCTATAGTGAATAGACTCTTCCACCTAATTTAAGTAAGAACAGTAAGAGGAACGTCGGGCAGTCGATGTTGGACGATAGTAGTCGACAGTTAATCGAATACGAAAGTAGTCAACTACCTGGCAATATTACACTGCGTAATACATATTATATCAAGTTCCTAACGTTTTGTACCTATTAGGACCGACTTTAGCACAAATACTAGCCTCCACTGCGAAAATAACTCCACAACATGAGGGTACTATTGACCCATATTAAGCCCCTAACAGGTGTTACAACGTCGGGTCAGAGCAGACCTTGTTTGACTTTGTTTTTCTGGCTTATCAATCTCAATAGGCTATTTAATGCTGACACGATTTTTTACAATGAATTCGGATGAATAGAATATGTATTCTTCACAAAAAATCAGTTTGTAAATCAGATTTCATTGACGAATTTTTGTAAAGAGGGTTTAGTGGAGTGTCAAATGAATTGCTGGTATGTTTGCTACCCACTAAATATGCAGCTGGGACCCCTAACAGGTGCTACCACTCCGGGTCAGGGTAGACTTGGGAACAACAGCAATTTAAAATTGAATCCACGTTACTTAAAACCTCACAATCAGATGCCTTGTTGCCGGATGCAGTTTATCGTCAAACGCAGGACACGGATGCAGTTTATAATCATACCCAGGACCAAGAAGAGCATGTTTGAGAGTTTGAGGCGGTAACTATTTCCCGATAGCTATGGCCCGCAACAGGTGGTACCACCTGAAGTCAGGGTAGACGATGGAACAACTTCAATTAAGAGGTGGTTTCACACTCCATTAAACCTCTCAACCAGAGGCCCTGCTGTTGGATGCAGTTTATCGTCATACCCAGGACGCACAATAACTGGTCGACCACTCTTTACAAAATATGGAAGTAAAAAGGTGTCAGTTTAAACTGACGCCAGAAGGATAGCGGTTCACCAGTTTGTGTGAATGGTTGACAAAAATAGAAAGTTGATGTTCGATAAATGATTAAAATTTCTTCTTCTGTGTACTGCGTACCTTCAATAAATGGCTCTCCACATCTTCTTTTCTCATGCGTCTCTTAGCAGTTATTCTCTTTTTGCAAAGGATTCTGTTTCAATTCAAGTCTGTGGCGAAACGTTAGAGGGGAGGATGAAGATTATGTAGAGCAAAACAAGACTAGAAGTTGTGGAGAGCCATAATCACCCATGTCATGAAAGACCTTGGAAAATCAAATAAGTTGTTGCTATATTAACTCACGTCGTGAAACCAATACGGATTCTGGTTGTTTTATTTTCTTGTGCAGAGTGAGATTCACGCCGTCCTTTGGGAAATTACTGACCTTTTTCCAGGCGCAGTTGGTGAGGACAGAGCAACAAACAAGGACGTATTCTTTTTTTTTTTTTTTTTTTGAGATAAAACCCTGCTTACATTAACAATATCAACTCTGCGTAAAAGCAGATACGTGTATCAGCTGCCAAGAGAAATACATTCACTTTTTTTCCGGTCTTTATTTCTTTTTTTCTTAATCCTGTGAAGGCATTCATCTTTGTTGAAAGCGGAAACCCAGACATTGAAATTTACAATGGAAATTGGAGATTTTTATTTTCCTGCTGAAAAGATTTGTTTGAAATTCCAATTAAAACACAGCACATGACTTATTCTTGCGTGAAATGATTTCTTACTTACTTGAAACAAATAAGTACATTCATTCATTTATTCGTTCATAAAAAGTGCAATTTCATGAGCCACATAGATAAATAAATAGATACATGGAAAGATAGATAGATAAATACGAACATAGATAGATAGATAGATAGATAGATAGATAGATAGATAGATAGATAGATAGATAGATTTATTGATTGAAATTCTATTCTCTTATTGTTCTTTCTCCACACTAAAGGCTTATTCCACTCTTAATAACTCCAAGTATCTTAGAGGGGAAATGGTTAAAATATATATATATATATATATTTTACGAAAATTCCCGAGATTAAAGAATTGGAATGAATAACCACCGTATTTAATTTATTTGCTTGAACATTATTTTTAATCGATAACCGCATTTGAGTAGATATTCTGTTCTTAATTAAACAGTATATATATATATATATATATATATATATATATATATATATACTGTTTAATTAAAAGAAACTATCTAGTCAAATACTAGTATCGATTAAAAATAAAGCTCAAACAAACAAATTTATATATATATATATATATATATATATGGATGGATGTAAATAAGTATATATATGTGGGTATACGCGCAGATACACATTAATATATAAATATTTATCAATTGTTAAAAGAACAGTGCCCAATGCTACATAACAGATCAAAAACCGTATAATAATAAATATGGAAATTATTCTACATTTTAGGCACAGACTATTTTAGGCTTTATGCATTATGCAATCATATGGTGCATTTTATGAATTGTTCGTAATATGAACTTGATGATTGCATAAGGCAAAAAACAGCGAGTCGTGCTTAAAGCGTAAGATAATAAGTACCTTTATTAATATATATATATATATATATATATATATATAGAGAGAGAGAGAGAGAGAGAGAGACATCCGCAGACAGATCTGTTTCGCTGTATCACGGTTAGACAGCCGACTGCTTTTTACCAAAGATTGAAACCCGACCGAATTACCGTCAGTCGGTGATTCTACCTCTGAGCTACGGGCGCTCGGTAGAAGGAGGCAGACTTTTTAGCGTGTATATTATTATTATACACGCCCAGTAGCTGAGAGTGTTCCAATTCATTGCTGAATGAACGATGCGTATATGCTAGAGTAGCTACTGTTTTTCAAAGTCTACCATTCTTCCAGAGTGCTCAACCAGGGTGTGAGAGCGTAAATAGTCATCCGCAGGCAGATCTGTTTCGCTGTATCACAGCTCGTCAGTACGGTTAGACAGCCGATTGCTTTTTACCCAGGATTGAAACCTGACCGTATTGGCGTCAGTTGGCGTATCTACCTCTGAGCTATGGGCACTCGGTAGAAGGATAGAGACTTTTCAGCTTGTATATTATCATTATACACGCCCAATATATATATATATATATATATATATATATATATATAATATTTATTTAAAATGTATAATATACGTACCCTATATCATCACTACAAAGTAGCTATTTTGTTTCGACACTTATTGTGTTTTATTAAGTGATGCTGCTGATTGTGAAATGAAGAGTTTTAAAATGTTTAAAACGAGCCAAATCTCTTTAATAGAAGAGTCATTGTTACGTAGTCTACGATGACTAATCAAAATACAAGTAATTTCTAATTTGATGAACAGAGCAACAAACCCTAAAAACAATTTATTAGTGCTTTAATGTTAATGTTGGATCAAAATAGATATTAGTATTACTAACTGACTATAAATTTTAACCCTGTACTTTTTTTAGTAGTTTTTTTAATTATTTTTTAGTAGTTTTTAAGTAGTTTTTTAGCAGTTTTTTAAAAGTAGTTTTTAGTAGTTATTTTTAATAGTTTTTTTTTAGTTTAGTTTTTTAGTTTAGTTTTTTTTTGTTTAGTTTTTTAATTTAGTTTTTTAGTTTAGTTTTTTAGTTTTTTAGTAGTTTTTTTTCTAATATTTTTTTTCTAGTAGTCTGTTTTTTTATTTTTCATATTCCACCCTATTAGGCCAGTTTTTGTTTCTGCATACAGCTCCCTTGTGTCCCATCTTTCCACACGCTAGGCAATTTTTGTATTTGAACCGACAATGTTTAACCCAATGCAATCCAACACATCTGTAACACGCAGAAAGGGGAGGGCTTGTTTTTTAAGGGGAGGGCTTGTTTTTTAAGGAGAGGGCTTGTTTTTTAAGGGGAGGGCTTGTTTTTTACTTTATTTCTGTCAGTAGTTGCTTTGTATCTTTTTTCTTTGTCGTTAAAATCTTGTTTTACTTTTGGGGAGGGTGAAAAACGTCGTTTTTTTTTAAACTTACGAATATGCGTGACTCCTGATTCTTCAATATCTTTACTGTCTTTTTTAATACTTGGCAATCCTCTGATAGATTTGCAGCGTTAAAATTGTTTCATCTTGGAGTTTGGTCAGCATTCGTTTATCATTTCGCAGCGACGAGTCCTTGGACAAATATGAGGCATGTAAAATTATCTGGAGCTCAGCCAATTGAAAGTAGTCACAATATTTGTTGACGATGGCTGCGAATGTTGAATAGTCCTCGTGTTCGTCTTTCACGAGATTAAGGCATTTCCACCTTTTGCGAAACAATGAAATTTTGGGGCTAAATAGCTCAGTGAGGCCTGTCACTGCCTCCGCGAACCTTAAGTCGTTCGTCTTCTTTGGTAGAATATAATCTACAAATTAATGTATTCCTCCGTACCTAATTTTCTGCACAAAAACTTTTTCTTTCAGTCCAGTTCTGAAAGTCGATATTAAAATATCTTCATATCGCCTGTAATATTCTCCAAAATTTTTGTCTTCATCAATCAAGTATTTAAAAGTTTCTATCGCGGGCCACACAGCATCTTGCGAAAACGTCTCCTCTTTTTCCGTGTTCCTTTCTAGTGTGTTTCTTGTTAATTTTAGTAATAGTTCTTGTAGTTGTTATTGTGTTATGTTTTTAACATGACAAAATAAAACGGTAATGGAAAAATGACACACTCGCCGAGTATTGGAAATAACTAGGGAATTTATCATTGTGAAAACATGAGTACAGCGAACAGTTGTGAATGTTGAATAAGGATGTGTTTATAGAGAGTGTGGCAAAGTTCTGCCTGCCATGTTTGCTAGCCGCTACCGGAAGTCCCTTCTTCCTGTCTCATAACATGCACCTATTAACTAGGGGACGGACTCCCTAGAATGGTCCAGGGGAAATAACTTTTGTCCTTTTTCATAGTCGTCCTAATATCTTTTTTTTTTTTGTTAGGAAGACAATTAGCTGTAACGAGCACGCTTGGGGTTAATTTGTAGGTGCTTCACTTTAGTTCTATTCCGCTTTCGCCGGTTCTTTCTAGGTTCTGCATTGCTCTCGTTTATATTTGTGTGTTCGACAGGTGGTATATCCGGTAGTTCAAACGTGTCCACTAGTAAGTTCAGTGGAATGTTCGACGTGTTGTTTGTCTTAGTGTTGTTGTTATACCTAGGACGCAATTGGTTTTTGTGTCGTGTCCAGAGTTGATCTCCAACTTGTACACTATAGACAAATCATCCTTTTTTTCTTGTCGATCGTATCTGGTGCCCATTTTGGTTGCTCTTCATAAACAATGGTGTACCTACTGATAATGGTTGATCTGAATTCTGGCATAAACCCTGTTTTTGTTGTTCTTTTGATGCTGCTTTGCCAACCAAATTGAGTGGGATGTCGAGAAGACCCAGTGGCTCAATCAAATCAAGTCCCAAAAGGTTGTGCTAGGAATTCAAAATGTATATGATTCCAGATGCTGTCTTCTCCTCAATCTTGATTGTTGCTGGCAGTTCGCCTGTAATATGGACACAATCCCCAGAAGCACTCCGCGCTACATGTTTTGTAGATGTAAGTGGAGGTCTGCCTATACTTTTCCACAGTTTCTGGGAAATAAAGGTTATGTCGATGCTGTATCGATCTGTAACCGAACCGGATGGTTGTTCAATTCCACCGACACATATTTGCGGTTCGACTTGGAGTTGGGAAGGAATGTTGCTACCAGACTGTTTGTGTTTTATGTCTGTTTTTGTTTTGTGATCGATTGTGCGTAGTTTTGCGCCACGGTGGTATGCAAAATCCATTTTTGTGACCTTGCCGGTTGCATTCGCGGCAACGGTGAGTTTTGAAGGGGCATTTCCGAGCAAAATGCCAGCCACCACAATTCCAGCTAGCAGATGGAGGTTTCTTTGGTGTTGCTTCTGGTGACTGTCGTCTTTGAATAGTGTTGATTGTGGATGTTGTTGCAGGTACTGACTGTTTGTACCATATCTGAATCTTGCTTTAAATTCACCGGCCGCCGACATTCCTTCGTAACTTGCTGCAGAGTAATATCCGGATTTTGTTCAATTTTTGACAAAAT
Organism: Ascarosepion bandense; assembly: GCA_037127315.1. Taxonomy (NCBI): domain Eukaryota; kingdom Metazoa; phylum Mollusca; class Cephalopoda; order Sepiida; family Sepiidae; genus Ascarosepion; species Ascarosepion bandense. The sequence goes on along the minus strand of JBBBDQ010000891.1, from coordinate 3,008,519 downwards.
TCTTGTGCGCACATTCCTGTCATGTGCGGACCTTAATCCACATGCAAAAATCAAACACTTAAATTGTTCATCTCTGATGGTGGAAATTTTGAACCGTTCGCATTGCTTGTTGACGAATCCTGAGTAAGTTGTAAATTCATCTGTATCACATTTCGTGATATTGAGGCAGTTGAACACAATGAGTTGTGTTCACTAAACATTTTATTTAGAGTTTCCACCGTTTCCACGCAACTACAATCCCGAGGTTGTTTCGGTAAAATGTAGTTAATATATTTTTTCGTGCTTTTTTCGTAAAAGGAGCTTCACTTTCCAGCTATCCGTTTGCTCTCCAAAATCCTCATAACGAGCGAACCACGTTGCAAAGGTTGTGTTTACCTCTTTATCGTAGTGGAACTCTGTGATGGAATTTTCGAGAGCTTGTACCGATATTGATATATATCTTTGATGGAGGATTTAGTTGTGGTACAGTCCTTAGTCTCTCTGAAAAGAGTTCCATCAACCTTAATTGCTATTGTAGAATCTGGTAGAGAGTATTGGGTTCCATTATTTCGCGCTGAATGGAAAAGAAAAAAATTACGAAAACAGAAGGTTATTATTTTTAATAAAACTCCAATTTCTAAAATTCTCCACTCAATGAAACAAACTCTACTTGTCAGTTTCTTTTCGTTCTAATATTTTTTTATAAGCGTTTCACCCCGAGCAAGGCATGTCACTGCCACTACTGCGCAGGGGGCTACACAGAGTGGAGAAAGGATGGTTAAATATAGGAAATATCAGAGGATTTGTGATAGGCTGATAAGGATACCGAGAATGAGGGTTGGGTACATGAGAGTTTTCTGAGAATAATTGGGAGTTAGTGTGATAGGAGGTGTCTATTGACCCTACATTTAAACACCTGGAGATTGTAGCTGTCGGGAAAGCAGACATGTGAAAGGGAATTCCACAGGCGGGAAGTGCGAGAAAAGAAGCTATTGGAGTAGAATTTACGGTTACATCTTATCTGTTTAACTGTAAAAGGGTTGGACCTAGTTGCTAATCTAGTATCTCGTGTAAATTTGTGCTTAGGCGGCACCAGTGATCTAAGTTCATCGGAGCAGAAGCCATGAAAGTACTTGTAGAAGAGGCACAGGGAAGCCACATCACGCCGGTGAGAGAGTGGTTGCAGCCGGTCTGTCAAGTCAGTATCAACCACATTACGGATCCTCCTTTGTATTTTGTCAAGAAGCCCAAGGAGAGCAGCAGGGGCACCCGACCAGATATGGCAGCAGTATTCAATACACGGGCGGATGGTGGATTTGTATATGTGCAGGATAGATTCAGGTGGGAAAAACTTCCGGGCCCTGTACGGAGAGCCGACTTTCATAGCGGCAGATTTGGCAATGGATTCAATATAGTCATTCCATTTGAGGTCCGCCGAAATAGGCGAATATTTTCACGTGGTGTATCTCACGAGTTAGTCAGTTCAGGAATACTATTGGTAGAAATAAATATATACAAATCTTGAAGTGGAATAGTATGTCCGAGTACCTTACTTTAGCTGAGTGGAGCTCAGAGCTAGTCTAGTCTCTAGGTTACTTTGATATCTGTTGGAACTCTTTGATAACTGTAACGGATCTCTACGATTACTCTCCACTGTAAACTGCAACTACGAATGAGGTTTCTGATCTTTCACTCTTCCCTCTATGGCAGGATTATTATACACTCAGTCGAGTCCATTATAATATACAAAAGGGGGAGATCCCACACCACTATCTATCTATCTATCTATCTATCTATCTATCTATCTATCTATCTATCTAAGTTTTTCACTATCTTTCTATTTAAAATTCTTCAATATCTATCTATCTATCTATCTATCTATCTATCTATCTATCTATATATATATATATATATATATATATATAGATATATATATATAGATAGATAGATATGTATGTATATGCATGTATCTAAATCTCTTCACTTTATATATATATATATATATATATATATATATATTATCATCCGCAGACAGATCTGCTTCGTTGTATCACAGCTCATCAGTATGGTTGGACACCCGATTGTTTCTAGCCAGGATTGAAACCTGACCGAATTGACAATTCTACCTCTGAACTATGGGCGCTCAGTAAAGAACGGCGGACTTTAGCGTGTTATATACAATGTAAACACACGCCAGTAGCTGAGATTATTCAAATTCCTTACTGAATGACCAATGAGTCGATATAGCTACTGTTTTTTCAAAGTCTACCTTTCTTCCATACTGCTCAATGGCAGCACTGTCTTCACCTCTGCCTGCCGAAACACGATTGCTCTCTACGTGTAGGGGAGATTTAAACCAACACAGAGGCGGCGAGGAAAGGAGCTAAAAGGGTTTTTTCCGAGAGTAGAGTGTCTGACAACGATTCCTAGAGGCCCCGCGAGCGACCAGTGGGAAACTTGTGTGGACGGTCGTTCTCCTCCGAAGGAAGCCGACTCGGTCAAAAACAACTACGAAGACGACAACCACCACCACCACCACTACATCGACGAGCAGATATTTGTGTGTCTGTATGTGTGTGCATCTGTTTGTAGATTTAGTGATCTAAATCTGCAGTCATCATATATATGCGTACTCATCCCCATTTATATATTTGAGTGTTTTTTGATAATTTATCGCCTTCAACCTCTTCTCAAAACCTGACCAAATGACGAAACAGAGAGTCGGTCTTTATGTTTTTCAACAACTCGCCATAATCTTTGACAATAACACGCACGCAGACATACATATGCAAGAAATGATTGATGTGAAATATCCGATAATTTGCATTAAAAAATATGTGAAAACCAGTTGGATGCTGAAGAATATTCATTTAAGTGCTAACGTTTTCTTACATAAAGATTTTCATTTATGTTTAAAAATGCTTACATAAAGTAGTGAAAAGTTATAACGATGGGTCTTTGATAAATTCTAAGAGGACTTCCTCAGTTTCGCCATTTGGCCAGATTTTCGTATGTTTAATTTTAATCCCCCCCCCCCCCCCATATAGATATGTACTTTTTCGTGCAATGGATATAGACTTGGTATGAGAAATCGGTGAGCCGGATTCGAATTCCAGTTGAGTTCGTTTCATTTACTTACGCGCAAATACCCCTGGGGAAGATATCTGTCCAACTCATCTCCATCCAGGTATGGGTTGAAAAGTAAAAAAAGGTTGGGTGCTATAGCCTTGGTTGACAGTTTGTCTACTGTATAAAAAATGGCAACTTATTGCTGGAAAATGTTCTACCTAGGCAATCATTGATCGAATGAGTCATGCCAAGCCTGTTTAACGTGTGGCACTTGACTGATATATATATATATATATATATATATAGATATAGATATATATATATAGATAGATAGATATGTATGTATATGCATGTATCTAAATCTCTTCACTTTATATATATATATATATATATATATATATATTATCATCCGCAGACAGATCTGCTTCGTTGTATCACAGCTCATCAGTATGGTTGGACACCCGATTGTTTCTAGCCAGGATTGAAACCTGACCGAATTGACAATTCTACCTCTGAACTATGGGCGCTCAGTAAAGAACGGCGGACTTTAGCGTGTTATATACAATGTAAACACACGCCAGTAGCTGAGATTATTCAAATTCCTTACTGAATGACCAATGAGTCGATATAGCTACTGTTTTTTCAAAGTCTACCTTTCTTCCATACTGCTCAATGGCAGCACTGTCTTCACCTCTGCCTGCCGAAACACGATTGCTCTCTACGTGTAGGGGAGATTTAAACCAACACAGAGGCGGCGAGGAAAGGAGCTAAAAGGGTTTTTTCCGAGAGTAGAGTGTCTGACAACGATTCCTAGATGCCCCGCGAGCGACCAGTGGGAAACTTGTGTGGACGGTCGTTCTCCTCCGAAGGAAGCCGACTCGGTCAAAAACAACTACGAAGACGACAACCACCACCACCACCACTACATCGACGAGCAGATATTTGTGTGTCTGTATGTGTGTGCATCTGTTTGTAGATTTAGTGATCTAAATCTGCAGTCATCATATATATGCGTACTCATCCCCATTTATATATTTGAGTGTTTTTTGATAATTTATCGCCTTCAACCTCTTCTCAAAACCTGACCAAATGACGAAACAGAGAGTCGGTCTTTATGTTTTTCAACAACTCGCCATAATCTTTGACAATAACACGCACGCAGACATACATATGCAAGAAATGATTGATGTGAAATATCCGATAATTTGCATTAAAAAATATGTGAAAACCAGTTGGATGCTGAAGAATATTCATTTAAGTGCTAACGTTTTCTTACATAAAGATTTTCATTTATGTTTAAAAATGCTTACATAAAGTAGTGAAAAGTTATAACGATGGGTCTTTGATAAATTCTAAGAGGACTTCCTCAGTTTCGCCATTTGGCCAGATTTTCGTATGTTTAATTTTAATCCCCCCCCCATATAGATATGTACTTTTTCGTGCAATGGATATAGACTTGGTATGAGAAATCGGTGAGCCGGATTCGAATTCCAGTTGAGTTCGTTTCATTTACTTACGCGCAAATACCCCTGGGGAAGATATCTGTCCAACTCATCTCCATCCAGGTATGGGTTGAAAAGTAAAAAAAGGTTGGGTGCTATAGCCTTGGTTGACAGTTGGTCTACTGTATAAAAAATGGCAACTTATTGCTGGAAAATGTTCTACCTAGGCAATCATTGATCGAATGAGTCATGCCAAGCCTGTTTAACGTGTGGCACTTGACTGATATATATATATATATATATATATATATATATATATATATAAGACGTTACCAGATCAAATGGTAGCTTCCCCTATGTAAATGGGGGTCGCAGGTTCGAATCCTGCTAGATAGCACACATTTTCGGAATAAAAATTTATCGTAAACAATCAGGCCGGTAGATATAAATATAAAATACTATTTAATTAAAAACAGAATATCTACTTAAGTACGAGTATCGGTAAAAATAATTCATTATATATATATGTGTGTGTGTGTAAGAGAGAAAATTCGGGTATAACTATAAATATATATGTTAAAAGACAGACAGTATAATTCTCTTAGTCAACGAGTTTCGTCCTCTTGTGGACGTCAACAAGAGGCCGAAATATATCAGCTTCGATAAGTTTTCTCTTTGCTTTTATTTGTATTCCACACACACACATACACACACACAAACACACATATATATATGCATATATATACATATATATATACATACATATATACATATACATATATATATATATACATATATACATACATATATATATACATATATACATATATATATATATATATATATATATATATAGTATTAGCGAGGAATAGAGAAAGAGAGACAGTTCAAGAGAGATATTACGTCAAAAGTTTTGGAAACTTAATATGCGAAAACACTTCTTCAAGCAATGAAAAAAACCAAACGTGATAGAAAATCAAGAACATTATTTCCGGAAGCTGTGAGAAATGTCTGGCGTGACTCAAGAAAGAGTAACTTTACGGATGAGCAGAAATGCAATCATTTCATTACTGACACAGACGGAAAGAAAATGTCTGATTTGTTACTGATGAAATATTACTAACATAAACGTATCTACGCATGCGTGCTTAAAAGAGGCAGACATAGAAATAGCTTTTTTTTTGTTGTTGTTGTACTTACTGCTGGTTTACTTAAGAATATAAGGCATACATAAACCCGCATCTGCATGTAAGACATGTGAACATGAATTTGGTTTAAACAAAGCTTTTTCTCTGTCGCTTATTCTTTTTTGATACCAGTGAATGTAATTTGTGCGTTGTGGTGCAGTGGATACCGTCTCCGAACGAGAAATCGGGGAGACGAGTTCGAATTTCAGTTAAATTCCTTGCATTCACTTACGCTCAAATACCCTTGGGAAAGATATTAATCCGTCTCTTCCCTCCGGTTAGGGGTTAAATAACAGGGCAGATTGAATTCTATAGCCTTGGTTGGTAACCAATCTACAGCGGAAAGTAATGGCAACCTACTGCTGGATAATAATCTGCCCAGTCAGTCAGTCATGTCCCGAAAGGGACATGATCACCCAAACGGGTATTACGTATGGCACTTAACTGACTGACTGAATGTAATTCACAATTTTATTTCCTAAATATTCGATGTTCATTTTAAAAATAATAAAAGTAAAAAGAACTGTCTTATTTTGTTCAACAACGTGTAATATATTAAAATAGAAAAAGACCGTGAAAAATTAACGGATTTCCTTTTTTAATTATTTTGATGAATCTTAAATCTTAAGTTAATGATTGAGTAAGCTCGTGGCGAGTTCTATGACAACAGGAAACATCTTTAAAAAAATCCCCTATCATATCGTTAAATATTTGTGCTTAACAACTTTAACAAAGACAAGCCGCCCCTTTAAGGTAAGGCTACAAGAACACCGTAAGGTATTAACACGAGGCGAAATAGAAAAATCAGGTGTAGTTGACCACATATGGAAGGAGAAAGGGAATCACCGCCCACTATGGGATGAAGTTGAAATAATAGAGAACACTACTGGAAAATACGTGAACTTAAGGAATCAGCACATATGCTAGGCTTCAAAAATCTCCTAAACCGACCAACAATAGAGATGAATACAATATGGGAACCAGTAACACAGAGTGCCAGAGAAAATCATTAGTGTCAAAAATTGTAATATGAACTCTTGTAAAAAATACTAGAGAAAACCATTACCATCAAAAATACAGTTGTTCTTAACGAGACATGGCCTAGTGGATATAGACGTTGATTAGACTCTTAGAGTTGTGAGTTCAATACTAAACTACAACAGTGGTGAACAAGTAACTTGCAGGGTTTGAGGGAGATAACTCATGACTTCCAATCGAGGCTTTACGCAAGGAATGGAGTTCATATACCACAATGATTGTAATAAATGGTTCGGTTCGAAATTCCTAGCATCTGAAGAAGGAGCGTACAACTACCGAAACGTCGCACAAATGGCAACAAAGATGAGTACAATAGTCCGAATAATTTAAATACTGCAACATTAACAAAATATTGCAACAACAATCATAAATATTAATGCTAGTCATTATTTCAAAAAGTAAATGGGTACAAATTAAGAAATTTGAAACAGACAACTTTCCTATTTGATTTAAACAAACGGTAAATACTTCTATCTTCTAGCCTTTCTTTCTTTCAAAGAAACCAAAGAACGTTTCCGTTATGCCGTTTCTGCCTGTCTATGACCCTTCTCAGCAATATTTTCACAATATAAAATAATATATCTATGTGCTGTATCAATAGTAAGACACTCAGGATCCTTCCAAGGTTGGACAAAATGCAGAAATCAAATCGGTGGACAGATAAAATACAATAAATATATTAAGAAAGGTGTAAATTTGAAAAATTAGAAAAGCTATACAATACAGACTTAATAAGTAAGGGATTTTGACAGAAGAGTATCAGTATTACGATATTCAGGATCCTTCCTAGGCTGGACAAATAAAGAACTCATAATTGAAAAACAAACGAAACAAACAAAATTTACCATTCAAAACTATATATATAATTTAGTTTCATGGTGACGGTCTTGAATGGTTAAGGTTAGTGTTGCAAGTGCTGACAACAAATTAAATAGTTTTTAGACTTGTTTAATTCGTTTAGACTGTTGGTCATTTGTGGTTGAGAGGTGTAAGACGCGCCAGATCACTTAGTGGCTTCCTCTATGTGGATATGGGTCGCAGATTCAAATCCTGCCGAATGACACACATTTTCGTAACAAAACTTTATCGAAAATAATCAGGCCGGTATAAATAAATATACAATACTGTTTAATTATAAAACAGAATATCTACTTAAATACGAGTATCGCTCAAAAATAATATTCAAACAATTTCAAATTGTCGGTTTGTTTACAACCATTTCGGTAATTTCCGTAATATATATATACACACACACACACACACACACACACACACACACACACACATATATATATATATATATATATATATATATATACATACTACTGACCATAATTATTAGGCCACGCCAGCGTTTTAAAATAATGATGTATTTCATACTAAATTTTAGCATTTATTGCCAAGTGAATAATTGTAAATGACAATAGAATGGTTCTTTTAGCATATACCTCAAATGAATTTATAAATATTTAATAATTACCTATATGGCAGTTTCAGCAATGAAAGAATGAAGCAAATTTAGGGTGATTCGAACGAGTTCATCTTTCCTTTATTGCCTTGTAAAATTTTGCAAAGTAATAATAACAAAAGAACCTTTCTATTTTCATTTGGAATTATCCACTTGGCAATAAATACTAAAAAAAAATTAAGAATTACGTCATTTTTTTAAACTGGGGTTGCCTAATAATTATGACCGGTAGTGTGTATACTTACCAGATCTGTTCAACTTGTACAGCGAGAATATTTTGAGGACCCTAGAAGTTATGTCTGGATTTGTCATGAGAAGCCACAATTTAAACAACATAAGGTACGCAGATGATACAGTGCTGATAGCAGACACAGAAAGGAAACTACAAGGCCTCCTACAAAAGATAGGCGAAGAGAGTAATGAGAAAGGACGACAAATAAACTGCAAGAAAACCGAATGCATGGTCATCAATAAAAAGGGCAGCCCAATATGCCAAATACAGGTCGGAGATACTAGAATCAAGTAGGTACAAAAATTTAAATCCATGGCAAATGTTATAACAGAAGACGGAAAGTGCGACAGGGAGATCCGAAGTCGAATTGGCACGGTGAAGTAAGCATTCCAAAAGTTGAGTAAAGTATTAAGAAACAGGACAATTTCGCTCGAAACTAGGAAGAGAGTACTGGATTGTTATGTGTTGTCAGTTCTTCAATCTGGCAGTGAATGCTAGACAATATCATCAAAGATAAAGGAAAAATTTGAAGCAACTGAAATGTGGTTCTACAGAAGGATGCTGCGAATATCATGGATCGAGCATGTGAGCAATGATGAGGTTCTAGAAATGATGGAAACAAAAAAGAAATTAATACTGAGCATCAGGAAGAGACAACTAAAGTTCCTGGGACATCCAATGAGAAAGGAGGGCTTGGAAAACCTGATACTAGCAGGCCAGATAGAATGAAAAAGAGACAGGGGAAAGCAACGGATAACATATTTGAAGGACCTAATCAGATGGATGATGAAACGAGGTTTGCATGGTGTAACAGGAGAAGGCGTGCTAAGAGCCACCAGGGATAGGGAGACGTGGCAAGCCTAAAGGGACAGGGCACATAGAAGAAGTAGTGTGTATATATAGATTTAATGCAACGAATTTGTCATTTAACTGAGCAGGTTGAGACCGACTTCGAAGATTCGTGTGGACACCGTTATAAAGTTGTCACTCATCAGAGCAGATCGACAAAAATCCAGCCCTGATGAGTGAGAGCATCATAACAGTGTCCTCACGAAACTTTGAAGTCGGCATGAACCTGCTCAGTTAAAGTGACAAATTGTATTAATTCTATCAACGCACTATTTCGAAGCTAATATCGGGAACTTTATGATGAAAACCTGCTTGCCAAAATAACTTTTATCAGTAAAACTACGACAATCATGGCGCTAAACATTATCTCAACTCAGCACTGCATTTATAAATGTATATAGTCATCCGCAGACAGATATGTTTTGCTGTATCACAGCTGATCAGTACGATTAGATATCTGATTGCTTCTAGCCAAGATTGAAACCCGATCCAATAGACATTAGTCCGAGATTCTAACACTGAGCTATGGGCGCTCGGTAGAGGAATGTGGTCTTTTAGCGTATTATATACAATGTAAACATACACAAGTGGCTGGGAGTGTTCAAGTTCATTACTGAATGAACGATGCGTAGATACTTGAGTAGCTACTGTTTTTTCAGTATATATATATATATATATATATATATATATATATATATCAGCATGTGGTGTAGATATAGAAGAATTCAAAGGAATATACTGTACATACAGTGGTAGGATAACTCTCTAAGTGAGCTCTCAATATATATGTATATAAATACATATAGAGCAAATATAAGGAAAATGAAGGCAGACACGTTATTTCATGGAAAAAGTTTCTGCTTTAATTTTCCCCTATATATATATATATATATATATATAATCCAAACTTATTTATAAATAGAACTTTGTCTGTGTGTGTATGCGTGTGTATGTGTGTGTATGTGTCTGTGTGTGTGTGTCCTCGTTACCTATAGACTCCGAAACGGCTGAACCGATTTTCTTGAAAATTTACACAGTTGTACTATAAGCGTCTGCAAGTGTTCTTGGCTAGGTTTTGAGTCGAGGTGCCCCCGATAAATATCGAAAATCGATAATCGAAAAAATCGGGTTATAGAAAAAGTGACTCGATTTTAGTCAAATTTGTTACACTCATAGACAAAGACATAAGAAACGTTATTGACAAAGTTCAAGATTGCAGTTCTATCCTTGGATGATTTATTTGACTCCGGTATTGGAAATCGATGCCCCTATATCCTACCGGGTCGGATCAAAATCAGCTTTTCAGCCCTTTTATTTCAGTTTTTGCTTCAGGTTTAGCTCTAAGTAGGTATAATTGTAGTTCTTAGTCTCAGCCATGGTACCATTTACACGGAGGACTTATTTAGCCTTCAAAATTCAGTTTACAACGGAAAAAACTTATTTGATATCGATATCAGGAAATCAAAATTTGACTTACATCCATTCATTTTTCTTTCAGGTCTATGGTTTCGCTTTAACTTGAAACAACTATTGCTTTTTAGTCTTTTGTGCCAACGTCCCAAGACCAGGGATTAGTTTTAAAGCTTTCATTACACCCGATCAACGCCGGGCTATAGTGCTAATATATATATATATATATAAGTCGATTGCTAGAAAAAGTAAAAAAGAACAAACTGAGAGAGAAAGGAAGATAAAAGACAGAACAAAAAGAAAAATGAAGGAAAGAAATGTATGCAGAAAGACAAAAAGAAAGAAAGAAAGAAAGAAAGAAAGAAAGCAGAAAAAGGTATAACTGATAGAGAAAGAAGGAAATGCACAAGGGAGAAAGAAAGAAATGGATGAAGAAAGAAAGAAAAAAGAAAGAAAGAAAGAAAGAAAGAAAGAAAGAAAGAACGGCTGAGAGAAATAGAGTGAGAGAAAGTGTTCCCTAAGAATGACTATTCATATTGAAAACGCCATCCTTAAATATACGTCCATATTTCTTAATCTGGGTCCCTGTACGTACCTCACGAGTATCATAAATCATATGGAAAATATTTCCCAAGTTGACGTCTCATAAACGCAAAACACTTTTCGCAAATTACTTATCTTCTCGCAACTCAGAAAATGCGGCTTCATGCCAAGATTTGTTTCAAAACAACCACAAGCCTAAAAAAATTTTATGTTTTTTTTTTTTCGATATCGAACGAAAGAAAGTTTCTCCATATTTTTGCGCATGCATATTGTTTGTTTTGGCATGTAAATATTGGATTTCGTTTTGTTATGCCCAAGCGAAAGACAGACTGCTCGAAAAGACAACAAGAAAGAAAGAAAGAAAGAAAGAAAGAAAGAAAGAAAGAAAGAGAGTTGTAAATTCGCAATACGAAATAATAGGCAAGCCAAGTTTTTGATGCTGATTCAAAGAACGAACGCTAAAGATCTTCAAGGCATGTCGACATCTTTTCTTCCTCGGCTTCGCGTACCAATCCAATCCACTGAGCCGTTACGATCGACCTTCAGGCCAGTGGAGAAATCGAATATTTTTGAGGTCGATCAGATGAATCGGATAAGATGTGTCGATCTTTTGCGAAGGCCCCAGGTCGACGCAGAAAGCTAAAAATATGCTCGGAATCAGACTCAGAGCGAAAATTGAACACAAATCCTTCGGGCTTTTTAAACATCCCAACCCCACTAACCCCTACTTCTCCGTCTGTTTTTCTTTCATCCCATTCACCCCCAACTCTTTGTCTTCCAGCCCACCAGCTTCCCTCTTCAGTCCTACATCTGTTTCCCTGTTATTTCCACTCGTTTTTCAGTCTTTCTTCCTCTTCCTTTCTTTTTTTTTCTTATCCACTCTCTTCTTTCTGAACTCTCTCCTCACCTCATTCTCCTTCCATTCTCCTCTTAGTCTCTCTTTCTCTTCCTTCTGTTTCCCTATCTTCCGTCTCCTCATTCATTTCTTTCTCCTCTTTCTGAACTCTCTCCAACTTTCCTCCTTCATCTTCAAATCTCTTTTATTCCTTCTTTCTCTTCTTCCCCTTCCCTGTCTTTCTTTCTCTCTCCTAATCCTCCTACTCTTTGTTTTTTATTCCAGCTTCTTCTTCCCTTACCCATTCTTTTCTTCTTCACCCACTCCCCCTTTCATTCCTATCTTTCTCCAACTCGGTTTTCTTTTCCAACTCTTGCTCCTCCTCCTCCATTTTCTCACACTCTTTCTCCTTATTCTATATTTCTCTCTTTCTCCTCTTTCCTTTCCTTTTTACCGTCCTTCTAATTCTCGCCTATTTTATTCCTCCTCCCTAACTTTTCTTGAACTCCGCTGTAGCCAGTCATAGATTCATTCTTGATTCCTTGTCTTGTGAGAAACACCAGAGGAAGCAAGAAAAATCCGATTTGCAGATTAAGGAACCTGGTCGCAGTGTATTGCAAAGAACGTGCTCAATGGAAGAAGCCAGTTGCGTGGTGCCTGAATGCATTTAGGTCAAAGATCGTTTTGCGCGCGAGTCGTTTTCGGGATCCCTCAAAAAATAAAATAAAATGCCAGTCAGATTTATGGATGGTCATGGAGTAGTAATTGATCAGCGTATATTGAAGAATTTGATTTTTTTTGGACAAAAAGAGTTCATGGCTTCTTTTCTTTCTCTTGTTTCATATTTTTTATAAAAGGATATGCCAAACAATGTCTAGCACGACACTGAACCAACTTGGTTTGATTTGTTTGAATTTTGTTTAACGGCATATCAACCTCTGTGGGTTATTTAATGCCAAAACGGTGGGGTTTTAAGGTATTTTTAATGTTATAGTGAGAATGTTGATTTAGTCAGATTTTGATGAACATTTTTAGTTTTATTTTAGAAAACTGAGAATGTCTTCTAGTTTTGTATTAAAAAATGTTTTGCTGAGATTAACTTTTCCTTCAAAACTGTGTTATTTATGGCAATATATTTCCTTCAAAAATGTATATTTTTTTATAAAAATCTATTATACATTTCTATAAAAGTATATTTTTATACATTCATAGTGTTTTGACCCCAGTTTGGGGGTAACTATTTGCCCATAGCCGAGACCCTAACAGGTGCTACCACTACGGGTCAGGGTGGACCTGGAAACAACAGCAATTAATAGGTGGTTCTATGCTCCTTACAACCTCCCTATCAGAGGCCTTGCTGGACGATGCAGTTTACCGTCATGCCCATGATCATGAACCAGATTTCCATAGCAGTAGACTATAGTAATTTATTCAATATATGCTACATACTTTCAGGATGTAGAAAACCATGTCTCGCCAGAGATGCCTATTTTATTTTTATTATCTGGAAATTGCAATGACTTCTTAGAGGATGTAGTAGAGCGATTTTCTTAACTCTTAACCCCAGTTCCGAATACAAAGAATTTATGTGAGACGGATTGCCATCGAAGGATAGAGAGCCCAGTTTACTGGTATTTAATTCATCGCTTGGGGGGAGACAAAGAGACGAATTCGTGCCAGGAGTATTTGGGCGCATTGAACAATACGGGCTAGGCTATAAATTTGAACTGACCTCACTAATTCCACTTTCAGCGCTGCTAACTTACGTCACCCATGTACACTACCGGCCATAATTATTAGGCCACTCCAGTTAAAAAAAATGATGTATTTCATACTATTTTTTGTATTTATTACCAAGTGGATAATTCTAAATGAAAATAGAATGGTTCTTTTGTTATTATTATTTTGCAAGACAGCCAGGAAGCCTTTGCTTCGGCCAGCCAATATGAACAAGAGACGAGCAAGGGAAAGTGTTCACAAAAACTGGACACCAGGACAGTTTATTTGATGGACATGTTATTGTGCAGTATTAAAAAGAGAACAATTCTATTTTAATTTACAATTATCCACTTAGCAATAAATACTAAAAATAGTATGAAATACGTCGTTTCTTTTAAAAACTTGGAGTGGCCTAATAATTTTCAGTACAAATTCTAAGAATATTTATGCAAAACGTCTCGGAGATTTACGAAATGGATTAACAAACATATTTTAATTATTTTCTTCCAACATTATTTTTAATAAATCTTCGTATTTTAGTAGATTCACTGTTTTTAATTAAACACCATATATATATATATATATATATATATATATATATATATATATATGTGTGTGTGTGTGTTCCACATACAAGCCTGTTTCGCTGTATCACAGCTCATGAGTGTGGCTAGACTCCACTTGCTTCTAGCCGGGATCGAAACTCGACCTATTTGATGTTAGTCGGAGTCTCTACTCCCTAAGCCATCGGCGCATGGGGTCAGAGAAGGGAAATTTTAACGTCTTGTATGTAAGCAGTGTATATAGACGCCAGTCACGGACAGAACTCAATTCATTTCTAAAGAGTCACGCATTATAGCTGAAGTGGAAACTGTTTTTAAAATTTTCTTCTCCAGAGAGCTCAATCATAATGAGAGCATTATATATAAGTCATCCACATACAAGCCTGTTTCGCTGTATCACAGCTCATCAGTGTGGCTAGACATATCCACTTGCTTCTATCCGGGATCGAAACTCGACCGATTTGGTGTCAGTCGGAGTCTCTACTCCCTAAGCCATATAAATAGTAATATATAATATATATATTACTATTTCCGCTCCCGCCTGCCGATTGAGCGCTATGGAGAAATGGTAGACGTTAAAAACAATTGATACTCACTCATTTTCTCATCGTTAATTTAGTAATGAATTCGAACACTCTCGTCTACTAGCGTGTGTTCACATTGTGTATATAACACGCTAAAAATCCGCCTTCTTCCACCAAGCGCCCGTAGTTAAGAGGCAGAATCGCCGACTAATGTCAATTCGATCGGGTTTCAATGCTGGCTACAAGCAGTTTGATATCTAACCGTAGTGATGAGCTGTAATACAGCGAAACAGGACTGTCTGCGGATGACTATGACTATAAATTTCAAAAACTATGTTTGCTTATTTTTAATAAAATCCGTTCATAATCTTTCGCGTATTACAATCAAAAGATGTCAGAAATGAGTTGTAACATTGACAGATGTTATTTTCATTCATTTCTTAAGGTACCCAAGTACTTTCGACCTCTTTCCGATATCATCTTCAGGAATGTGAGTTATGGTAACAAAAGATAACCGCAAAACTATGTTGCTAAAAATTACTGTACATTTTTTCTGCTTCAAATATAATGCTTGACAAATTGCTAGCATTCATTAGAACGTGAAAATTATCCAAAATTGATTTTTTATATGTTGTTTTGCACGAATGCTGTCAAAATATTTTTGGAGTCTTCTCCAGATGATTAAAAAATGTTAACAAATTAATAGGCAGTTCCTGCGATCATCAAGTTACTCTCATTGAATTTACTATCCATCATTGATCCTTACTCTCCTATTCAAATTACCGCCAATCTTTGTATATAAGTTTTTGTTTTATTTGTCGGTTACAGACTTGGAGTTTTCATTTTGCTCCCGTGAAAAAAAAAAATTATTAGAAACTTTGAAAGCAGGAAGGTAAAAAAAGACATTTATTATAAATCTTCCAAGTGGGTATTTCGATGTGATGTAGCAAGCTTGTATCAGCATAGGCGAGTGTTCAATCCTTATGAGTGCTTCATACTTTCGGCTATGTACTACATCTACGCTTCGCTTTGTAAATCACTATTTTTTAAAAATCATTTCACCCCAAGCAAGGCAGTTTACTGCCACTGTTGCGCAGAGGGTTACATAGGGGAAAGTGATGAAAAAGAGGAGCAGGTTATAGGAGATGTCAGGAAGTGGTTAATAGAAGGATGAGAATACTGGTGTGATGGGGGTAGAGTGGATAGAGAAAAGAGTTTGAGAGAAAGGACGCGAGTCAGTGAGATAGGAGATTACTATTGATCTTACATTTAAATTCTTGGAGATTGTAGCTGTCAGGCAAGCAAGTATACGGAAGGGAATTCCACAGGCGGGAAGTACGAGAAAAGAAGTTGTTAGAGTAGAAATTGCTTTTACATTTTATCGGTTTCACTGTAAAAGGGTGGGACTTAGTAGCTAGTCTTGTAGCTCGAGTAGATTCATGCATGGGGGCACCAGTGAGCTAAGTTCATTGGAGTAGAGACAGTGAAGGTATTTTTAGAAGAGACACAGGGAAGCCACATGACGCCGGTGAGAGAGCGGCTGTAGCCGAGCTGCCAACTCGGGATCGATAACATAACAGATTCTCCGCTGGATTTTATCAAGAACCCGAAGTGAATAGCAAGGGCACTCGACCAGATGTGTCAGTAGCATTCAGTATAAAGTCGGATGGTAGGTTTATATATGTCCAAGATGGATTCGAACGGGAAAAACTTCCTGGCTCTGCACAGTGAATTACGCTTTTAATTATCCAGCGACAAAATTTCG
Source organism: Ascarosepion bandense (assembly GCA_037127315.1). Classification (NCBI taxonomy): domain Eukaryota; kingdom Metazoa; phylum Mollusca; class Cephalopoda; order Sepiida; family Sepiidae; genus Ascarosepion; species Ascarosepion bandense. The sequence continues at coordinate 2,991,896 of JBBBDQ010000891.1, read as the reverse complement.
GAGTGATTTTGTCATTTAAACAACCTAAACTTAACCATATTTCCCAATCCGAGTGGAATAATGAATAGAGGTTTTATTATAAAAAATAATATGGAATCTTCGTTTCTTTATGTGCTGTGTCTTTTCAGAACGTAGGCGATCATAGACTTCCACTTACTCGTATCCATTGTCGCTCTTGACACTTTTTATCTTGGTATGCTTCCCAAACCCTGCTACGCCGTTCTCTTGCTTAAGCCGAACAAGCATTGCTTTCCGCTATTTTTCTTTCTCTCCTCACTGGATACCCCATACCTTCGGACTTGTACCACATCTAAGCGAGGCTTAGTAAATCTACTATTTCTTTTTATCTCTATCCGTCCCGTGGATATTATATTCTCCAAGCCCTCCTTTCTCATTATGTGTCCTAGAAACATCAGATGGAAAGAAGTTAGGAATTAGTAACATCATGAAACGTTTTCATTGCAAATGTCTGAAAAAAAATTTTTTTAATTCTTTTTTCGATCTGACCATTAAAAACTGATGGGTAACTGGCGTTTGCCCCAAATTAAAATAATTGTTCCTTTGTATGGTTCCTGCTTTAATTATTTTCAGGATGCATAATGAAGCATTTGACGCCATTCAATCCTTGCATAATATCGAAATGAAGTCATCTTTGTCTTTTTGAACCTTCCGATAACAATCGCTTAGACAGCCGAATCCGTTTGCAGCCGTGAGATGAATTGCCACAAAGAAAGCAATGAATGCATAATTAATTTTCCATTCATGAATTTATATCAGAGCTTTTTTTTTTATAATTTCAACATTGAAATTTCAGTCAGTTAGTTAAATGCCATACGTGATACACGCTTGGGTGATCATGTCCCGAAAGAGACATGACTGACTGGGCAGATGCTTATCCCTCAGTAGGTTGCCATTACTTTCTGTGATAGATTGGTTGCCAGCCAAGGCTAATAGAACCCAATCTGTCCTGTTATTTAGCCCATAACTGGAAGGAAGAGACGGATTAATACCTTCCCCAAGGGTATTAATCCGTCTCTTAAGTGAAATGCATTTAAATGAACTTAAATGCGCGGAAATGAATGCAATGAATTCAACTGGAATTTGAACTCGGCTCCCCAATTTCCACTGCACCACAACGCACATCCTCATTGATATTTACTGAGCTGAAATTACTCCGTGTTGTGACTGCAAACAAGAGAGGATTTAACTCCTTAAATACTCGAAATAGTTTGCAAGAACAGCTTTGAGTTGCTTCTTTTTCGCATGACAACACATGATGGTTATCCAATATCGAAATCAGTCTTTTGTTTAATTTTGATCTACAAATATTTACTTTGTTTTATTTTAAGATTATTTCATCCCAAGCAAGACACAAAAGGTTACCGAGCGTTAAATTATTAATAACGTAGTCCTGGGCATGACGGTAAGCAGCATCCGGCAGCAATGCATCTGATTAGGTGATTGTGAGAAGCATGAAACCACCTTTTAATTGCTGTTGTTCTCAGGTGCCCCCTGACCCAGAGTAGTAGCACCTGTTAGGGTTTCAGCTATGGGCAAATACTTACCCCCAAACTAGGGTCCAAACACTATGAAAGTATAAAATAAACTTTTATAGAAATATATACATAAAAATAGAATAGAATATTCTCTTTTCTTACAGAAAAATATACATTTTTGAAGGAAGTTTTTTTTTAAACGTGTCACCCCAAGCAAGGCATTTTACTGCCACTGTTGTGCAGGGGTTATATAGGAGGAATGTTATGAAGAGTGAGAGGTTGCAGGGAGTGTCAGGAAGAGAGTAGGAGAGGGAAGAGAGTACTGATGATAGTGGGGTGGACGAGGAGGAATGTTATAAGGAGTGAGGGGTTGCAGGGTGTGTCAGTAAGAGAGTAGGAGAGAGAAGAAAGTACTGATATGAGAGTGGGGTAGATGTAGAAAAGCATGAGAGAGAGGATGTAAGTTAGTGTGACAGAAGATGACTATTGACTTTACATTTAAATTCTTGGAGATTGTAACTGTCAGGAAAGCAAATATGCGGATGGGAATTCCACAGGCGGGAAGTTCGAGAAAAGAAGCTGCTGGAGTAGAATTTGCGATTACAATTTATTGGTTTCACAGTAAAAGGGTGGGACCTAGTTGCTAATCTTGTGGCTCGAGGAAATTCGTTTATAGGGGGTACCAGTGAGCTATTTTCATCGGAGCAGAAGCTGTGAAAGTATTTGTAGAAGAGACACAGGAAAGCCACACTGAGTCGGTGAGAAAGCGACTGTATTCTAGCTGCCAAGTCGAGATCGATCACATTACAGATTCTCCGTTGGATTCGGTCGAGGACACCTAAGTGGATAGCAGGAGCACCCGACCAGATATGGCAGCAATACTTAATGCATAGGCGGATAGTTGACTTGTATATGTGCAAGATTGTTTGGGAAAGGGTAAAATTTACTGGCCCTACACAGAGAGCCAACTTTCTTAGCATCGGATTTAGCTATAGATTCTATATAGTTATTTTACTTGAGGCCTGGTGTGAGAGTTCACCCGAGGAGGCGCAGTGAATATTACCAACAATATATTTTTGAAGAAAAGAAATTACCATAATACAATTTTGAAGAAAAAAAATATCCTCAGCATTTTTTAATGCAAAACTAGAAGACATTTTCAGTTTTCTAAAATTAAGAAGAATAAAAACAAAAAACTTTCATTAAAATCTAGCTAAATCAACCTTCTCACTATAACAGAAAAAACCCCCACCTTTTTGGCATTAAAAAACCCAGAGAGGTTATTATGGCGTTAAACAAAACTCAAATTAATACTCATATTATTAAGGAGCAAGAGCCATAAAACAAGAGGAATCAAGAAGTCAACAAAGAACGCTTGACGTTGCATTAACGCGTTGGCAAGTATTCACTGAACCAGAAGAGATTTCCACAAACGAAAAGAAACTATTAGCATATAACTTACGGTTGCATTTAGCGAATTAAACTGTAAATTCATGAGACCTTCCCGCCAATCTAGTCAGTCAGTCAGTTAAGTGCCATACGTGATACACGCTTGGGCGATCATGTCTCGAAAGAGACATGACTGACTGGGAAGATTATCCCGCAGTAGGTTGCCATTGCTTTCAGCGGTAGACAGGTTGCCGACCAAAGCTATAGAACCCAAGCTATTTAACCCATAACTGGAAGGAAGAGACGGATTAATACCTTTCCCAAGGGTATTTGCGCGTAAGTGAATACAATGGATTCAACTGGAATTCGAACTCGGCTCCCCGGTTTCTCGTTCCGAGCCGATATCCACTGTACCACATCCGCAATCTAGTACTGTGCTTAAACTCATAAAGTCGAGTTACAATAACAGAAAGTTCATCAGAAGAATTGCCGTGACCGTATATATATATACTGGCTATATCGTGTTGAATACACCGATCACCGAAGTTAAGCAACATCGAGCCTGGTCAGTACTTAAATGGGCGACCATTTGGGAATACAAGGTGCTGTAAACTTAAGGACCAAGAATGGTCCTCCAGGTTTCAGGGGTTGGGTGCAGGGCTAATAACCCTGTCTCGGAAGAAACAGTTTGTGACAGAAACAGCAACAAAGTTGCTGCCCCATGCACCATTGGGTGTGATGGATAAATGATGATGAATATTTAACAAAAAAGAAAAATACATAGAAAGCACATTCAGAAACTTGCATTACCCATATCACTTTATTCACAATGCAAAAAGAAAGGCACATAATATATACAACCACAACAAAAGAAACACTGTTAACAATAATAATCTAAACAATAACAAATACATCATACTACCAACCAACTCCATTGCATCTAATATTCAAAACAATCTATCTCATATAAAAACACACACACATAGTAACAACTACCTCGAAAACTCTTATGGACATTCAGTCAGTTAAGTGCCATACGTGATACACACTTGGGCGATCATGTCTCTTTGAAGACATGACTGACTAGGCAGAAGATTATCCCGCAGTAGGTTGCCAGTGCTTTCTGCGGTAGACTGGTTGCCGACCAAGGCTATAGAACCCAATCTGTCCTGCTATTTAACCCATAACTGGAAGGAAGAGACGGATTAATACCTTTCCCAAGGGTATTTGCACGTGAGTGAATACAATGGATTCAAATGGAATTCGAACTCGGCTCCCCGGTTTCTCGTTCCGAGCCGATATCCACTGTACCACAACGCACATCCTTATGGACATTATCAGATCTAAAAATAACCGAAATCAAAATGATGAGCAAGCAGGTGTGTACAGAATAAATTGCCGGGATTGTTCCTCCATGTACATCGGAGAAACAAGTAGAAATCTAAAAAAAAACCTATACCTGAACACAAAAGAGACATCACTATAAATAATCTAACAAATGCATTAGTGATTCACAGAAAAAAATTCAACCACAATTTCGATTTTAAAAATACCACACTAATAAAAAGAGTAAACCATTTATTCAGAAGAAAAGTTCTCGAGAGCGCTGATATCCAGTATTACCAAAACATCAATTTACGCCCCGGATTTTTCCCACTCTCACCTTTACTTATGGAAATTATACTAAAACAGACTAACATACATAATAAAAAGTTTCATAGAAAACGATTGAATTCCCTTCATTTTAATATCTCGTGATTTTGCACTATACATGATGGAATTCTAAATACCAAAATATTCTGTTAATCTTTTGAAATGATGATATATAGAAAAGGCGCAGAAAAGTTACATCACTGCGGGGGCAAAATGACTGAAATGGAGATGCTAGGTCAGTATTAATAATAATGCGGATTTTTTAGATTTTACCAAAATATCACTAAATATATAGCAGGTGCGCCACACCATATCTGTCAGCAATATTCAAGGCATGCAGACTTATAAATGTGTAAAATAGATTCTGTTTCTTCATAAAATTCTTTAGCATTTGGAAGGTGTCTCTTGCTATTCGAGTTCGCATTCAGATTTCAATTTCACATTTTTCATCCTCTGCAAAGACACTTCTTCTTCTATGTGCCTTGTCCTTTCAGGAAGTAGGCGATCATGGCCTTCCACTTTTCCCTATTCCTGGTGGCTCTGAGCACGCCTTCTCCTGTTACAGCATGCAATCCTCGCTCAATCATCTACCTGATTAGATCCTTCAAATATGTTATCCATTGCTTTCCCCTGTCTCTTTTTCCCTCTATCTAGCCTGTTAGTATCAGATTCTCCAAGACCTCCTTCCTCATTGCGAGTCCCAGGAACTTCAGCTGTCTCTTCCTAATGCTCAGTATTAATTTCCTTCTTCTTTCCATTATTTTCAAGATTTCATCATTGCTTACATGCTCAATCCATGATATTCGCAGCATCCTTCTGTAGAACCACATTTCAGTTGCTTCAAGTTTTTCCTTTATCTTTGATGGTATGGACCAGCATTCACTTCACAGATATTTAAACTATCGTACTTGTTTGATTTTGACATTTCCAATGCGTAGTTCGCACCCCTGCACTGTTTTTTTTTTGTTTTTTGTTTTGTTTTTTGTTTTGTTTTTTTTGTTTTTTTGCTGATTGGCATACATTTTGTCTTTTGACAATTAATAGATAGTCTTTTCTTCCTGCTTTCCTTAACTGCCTCGTTTAGGGGTTCGGTAATTTCCTTTATGCATCTGCCATCAAGAAAGTGTCTTTTAATTATATTGTACTAGCAGTATAGCAAGGCGTTGATCGGGTGTAATGAAAGCTTTTAAACTAATCCATGGTCCAGGAGCTCAGACTCTTTGGATACTGGCACGAAAGACGAAAAAGCAATAGTTGTTTCCAGTTAAAGCGGAACCGCAGACTGAAAGATAAATGAATGGATGTAAGTCAAATTTTGATTTCCTGGTATCGATATCAAATAAGTTTTTTCGTTGTAAACTGAATTTTGAAGGCTAAATAAGTCCTCTGAGTAAATGGTATCATGGCTGAGACTAAGAACTACAATTATACCTACTTAGAGCCAAACCCGAAGCAAAAACTAAAATAAAAGGGCTGAAAAAATACAGACATACAGGCAGATAAACAGACACACACATAAACATCTTGCCTTATATATATATATATATATTATGGATTTTCTGCACTATTGTAAGAACTGCAACCATGAAACTTCTGAATGTCGTTTCTTATGTCTTTGTCTATGAGTGTATCAAATTTGATCAAATTTGATTAAAGTAGGACCACTCCTTCTATAACCCGATTTTTTTCAATTATCGTTTTTCGATATTTATCGGGGGTACCTCGACACAAAACCCAGTCAAGAACACTCGCAGACACTTATAGTATAACTGTGTAAGTTTTGAAGAAAATCGGTTCAGCCGTTTCGAAGTCTATAGGTAACGGACACACACACACACACAAAAACACACACACACATACACGCACACAGACAATGTTCCATTTATAAATAAGTTTAGATTGTTAACATTGTGACTACCGATAATAAATACAGGTAGGAGATATAATTTCTTTATGATAGCTGAGCTGCAAAGATTGAATAAAGGTTGAATAAAGACTGACCTTTCACTATCTAAACCCCGTTAATGGTCATAAAATACAGTTGAAAATAAACGAAATTAAATATTTGGAGAGGGTGAAGTCACGGTTCAAACGAAGGTAAATGTCCGTTTGTCTTTTCTTTGGAGTGGTGAGTGGTCGGTTAGCGAATGTGGAACATGATTTACGAATGAAAAGTGAGAGCATTAATATTGAAGAACTAGCGACTAATAGGTGAGAAACGAACATTCAATGCTAGCGCTCCAGACGGTCTTGTTTAACCGACATTTCCGCAAAATGACCCTCGATTCTTCTTCTTCTTCTTCTTCTTCTTCTTCTTCTATGTGCCCCGTCCCTTCAGGACGTAGGCGATCATGGTTCTCCACGTCTCCCTATCCCTTGTGGCTCTTAGTATGTTTGCTCCTGTTGCTCCTGGCAACCCCCGTTTCGTCATCCACTTGATCAGACCCTGCAAATATGTTATGCGCTGCCTTCCTCTGTCTCTCCTTCCTTCTATCTGACCAGTCAGTATCAGGTTCTCCAGGCTCTCCCTCCTCATTGCATGTCACAGGAACTTCAGTTGTCTCTTCCTGATGCTCAGCATCAATTTTCTTTTTGTTGCCATTCTTTCCAACACCTGATCGTTGCTTGCATGCTCAGTCCACGATATCCGTAGCATCCTTCTGTAGAACCACATTTCGGCCGCTTCCAGTTTTGTCCTCATTTTCGATGATATTGTCCAGCATTCACTTCCGTATTGAAGAACTGACATCACGTAGCAGTCTAGCACTCTTTTCTTCGTTTCTATTAAGATTTTCCTGTGTGTTAGTATTTTGCTCATCTTCTGGAACGCGTCCTTTGCCATGCCAATTCGCCTTCGGATCTCCGTGTCGCACTTTCCATCTTCTGTTAGAACACTTCCTAGGTACTTAAATTTTTGTACTTGTTTGATTCTGTTATCCCCCACCTGTATTTGGCAGTGATTACCAAGCAATAAACTCCTATTATGAAATGCTGCGGTAGAATACTTCAGAAGAAAGAAAATCAATAACGACGCTATATCATTTCGAAATAGGTGTTGTTAAAGCAGCAGTAAGTAGCGAGTTATTTATCTTTGAAAGGATTTTCATGTTTGCTGTAGGCAAAACGAGACTAAGAAGTTAGAAAAATGCTGACGGCTTATTACGACATCTATCCTGATATGGCAGCTCAAAAGATACCATTTTGGTGATGTTTAGACCAAGCTAAAAGTCTATCAAAAAAAAAAATATATAAATATTTTGAAAGCTAGTTCATACAGTAGACATAGTAAATATTAAATAGGCATGATTTGTTCCAGCTTAGTGGCTGAAAAAGTTGCGCTAACATATCAAAACTTTCATCGGTGACAGAAAGAGCAATCACAGTTAGTAGACTCGGGAAACAATTAGTGAAAAAACTATTTTTTCAAATTCATCTAAGGATATAAACGCTAAATATTCGGTCAATGGTTGCCGAATGATTTATTAAATAAACGTTTAATTACATTATTAATTTTACCAAACATTGAAAATGATTTTTACTATAGATAAGCATTGAAAATGCTTTTGCCATAGAGAAGCATTGAAAATGCTTTTTAGTAAAGGAAAGCATTGAAAATGATTTTTCGATAGAAATGAAAGTGGTTTTTATTATAGGAAAGCATTGAAAATGATTTTTCTACAGAAAAAAAACAATGAAAATGATTTTAATATAGGAAAGTATTGAAAATAATTTTGCTATAGAGAAGCATTAAAAATGCTTTTTACTATAGGAAAACATTGAAAATGATTTTGCTATAGAGAAGCATTGAGAATGCTTTTTAATGTAGGAACGCATTGAAAATAATTTTGCTATAGAAAATGAAAATGCTTTTTATTATAGGAAAGCATTGAAAATGATTTTGCTATAAAGAAGCATTGAAAATGGTTTTTACTATAAAAAAGCATTGAAAATTATTTTGCTATAGAGTAGCATTGAAATGGTTTTTAATATAGAAAATATTGAAAATTATTTTGCTATAGAAAAGCAATGAAAGTTATTTTTAATGTATAAAAGCATTGAAAATGATTTTTGCTATAGAGAAGCATTGAAATGGTTTTTAATATAGAAAATATTGAAAATTATTTTGCTATAGAAAGCAATGAAAATGATTTTTAGTGTATGAAAGCATTGAAAATGATTTTTGCTATAGAGAAGCATTGAAAATTGTTTTTAATATAGAAAATATTGAAAATTATTTTATTATAGGAAAAAGTAATGAGAAATCGGATAACCGATTTCGAATTACAGTCGAATTCCTTTCATTAATTTGTGCACACATATATTTGTCTAAGGTATTAATCCATATCTTCTCCCTCCAGCTATGGGTTGAATAGCAGGACAGACTGGGTTATATTGCCTTGGTTGGTAACCGGACTGTCGCAGAAAGTAATGAAAACATAATGACGGAAAATCTTGTCTAGTCAGTCATACCTCGAACGGGACACAATCGTCCAAGTTTGTATGGCAATTAACTGACTGATAGGAATGCTTTACAAAGGATTTTTCTTAATCCACTGCTAGGAAGGTTAGGTCACTGTCTCGGGCCAGGAAATTTTTCCCACCTGAAACCATCCTGCATATATACAAATCAACCATTCCTCCGTACATGGAGTACTGCTGCCATATATGGTCAGGTGGCCCCGCTGTTCATCTCCGTGTTCTTGACAGGCTCCAAAGGAGAATCAGTAATGTGATAGGTACCGACTTGGCGGCTCGGCTACAGCCACTTTCCCACCGACGAGATGTGGCTTCTCTTTTTCTGTTATATAAATACTTCCATGGCTTCTTTTCCAACGAGCTTGAGTCACTGGTGCCTCCGCAACAGGTGTTTACTCGTGCAACAAGACTGGCAACTGGGTCTCACCCATTCACAGTTAGATCAACCAAATGCAGACGACAATTCTACTCCCTCAGCTTGTTTTCCCGAACTTCTCGCCTGTGGAACTCGCTTTCTTATTCTTGCTTTCCTGACGGCTACAACTTCCAGGAATTTAAATACAAAGTCAATTCTCATCTCTTAACTACTTGACCCTACTTCTTTCCACACTGTCCTGTAGATCCTTTCCTTTCTCTCACCTTTGCAACTGTCATCACACCTGTATTCCCATCCTTCTCTTGCTCCTTTCTAACTGGTTCGTCCTTCTCCTCATTTTCCTCTAATCCTTTTACTCTTATGTAGCCCCCTGCACATCAGTGGCGTTTACGCCTTGCTCGGGGTGATATGATTAAAAAAAAAAGGAAGGAATTACTAATTATTTTACCGTAGAAAAACAATAGAAATTATTTTCTATAGGAAAGCATTGCAAATAATTTTTACTGTAAGAATAGGATTGAAAATAATTTTTACTAAAGGAAGGCATTGAAAATGGTTTTAACTATGAGAAAAAATTGCAAATTATTTTTACTATAGGAAAGCATTGCAAATGATTTTATTATAGGAAAACATTGATAACAGGAAAGCATTACAAATTATTTTTCCACTATAAAAAACATTGCAAATAATTTGAGAGCATTGAAAATTAGGTTTTAGATATGGAAATCATTGCAAATGATTTTTATAAGAAAGCAATAAAAATTATGTTTTACTATCGGAAAAATTGCAAATGGTTTTTACGATAAGAAAGCATTGAAAATTACGTTTTTATATATGGAAATCAGTGCAAATGATTTTTATAATAGGAAGGCAATGAAAATTATGTTTTTATATATGGAAATCGTTGCAAATGTTTTTTCACTATAAGAAAGCAATGAAAATTATGTTTTTCTATAGAAAAGTACTGCAAATGATTGTTACAAAAAGAAAGTACTGAAAATTGTTTTTACATACGAAAGCATTGTAAATGACTTTTTTACAATTATTACTAATGTCTTTTATAAATGAGGTAATGTAAATTGTTTTGCAATAAAAGAATTCCTAGTTATTTCTATAGCAAATTTTAAAAAAACACATCACTTGAAAAATTCCAAAAACAACAAAAAATATCTAATGCACGTAAGTAGAAAAGAAGATAACGATTTAATTAAAAAGTTAATTTTCCACACGACCAAAAACAAAAGAGTTTTAAGAAAACATCTATTAATATTACGAGCAGTATAGCCCGGCGTTGCTCGGGTGTAATGAAAGCTTTAAAACTAATCTATGATCCTGGAGCCCAGACTTTTTGGACGTCGGCACGAAAGACTAAAAAGCAATAGTTGTTTCCAGTTAAAGCGAAACCGTAGACTGAAAGAAAAATGAATGGAGGTAAGTTAAATTTTGATTTCCTGGTATCGATATCAAATAAGTTCTTTTCGTTATGAACTGAATTTTGAAGGCTAAATAAGTCCTCTTATTAAATGGTATCATGGCTGAGACTAAGAACTACAATTATACTTACTTAGCGCCAAACCCAAAGCAAAAACTAAAATAAAAGGGCTGAAAAAATACAGACATACATGCAGATAAACACACACACACACAAACATCTTGCCTTATATATATATATATATATATATATATATATATATATATATATATAATCGATTTTCTGCACTATTGTAAGAACTGCAAGTTTGAAACTTCTGAATATCGTTTCTTATGTCTTTGTCTATGAGTGTATCAAATTTGATTAAAATCGGACCACTCCTTCTATAACCCGATTTTTTCGATTATCGATTTTCGATATTTATCGGGAGCACCTCGACACAAAACTTAGCTAAGAACACTCGCAGACGCTTATAGTACAACAGTGTAAATTTTGAAGAAAATCAGTTCAGCCTTTTCGGAGTCTATAGATAATGGCCACACACACACACACACACACACACACACACACAAACAAAGTGCCATTTATAAATAAGTTTAGATATTTTTTAAAAGGTAGTAAACTCGAGTAGTCTAATTTTCTGAAAAAAAAAACTTTTTAAAAATATCTAAATTTCAACCGACATTAATTTCTGACTCTTCGGTCAAATAAGGCCGAGTGTTTTCTTATAGAGAAATGGTTACTTTGATTATGACATTTATCCACGTCTGTGGAAAATGTGCAGGAACAGGTTAAAAAAAGATAATACAATATTAAATGTTGATTTTCAATGTGCGCATTTTATTATTAAAAGCAAGCATTAATTCTGTTTGATGAAAGGGAAATTTATATATTTGGCCCCCGCGTCGGGGTTAACGCGGGAAGAGGGGTAATTTGGATTCTGATTTTCAAGGCTTATATATGTATATACATATTCTTCCTATTTTCATTTTCTCCAATTTGCCTTTCTGTTGTACTAAGTAAATTACACCTACAATCCGTCCTTTATTAACACTTACAATAATTCCTGACCACTGACTATTCTTTTCTTATCGGGTTTCAATGTGCAAAATACAGATTGAACGCTGACTGTAACTATAACAAATTTTACGTACGAAATTACGTAACTTTCAATGTTACTATAGTGAATTTTATTTCAGTCATAGTCAGTGGCGATTGTGAAATTCTGAAAGTAGGTAGGGGCACTTACGGACCGAGATTTTTCTGAAGAGAAGGAAGAAAACTCAAGCAGTATCTTCATTTTCATACTACACTATTATCGTATACACAGCTTAGAAATCAGTTTAGATGTGCGTTGCGGTGCAATGGATATCGACTCGGAACGACAAATCGGAGGAACCGAGTTCGAATTCCAGTTAAATTCCTTGCATTCACTTACGCACAAATACCCTTGGAAAAGGTATTAATCCGACTCTTCCCTCCAGTTATGGGTCAAATAACGGGACAGATTCGGCTCTATAGTTTTACCTTGGTCGGTAACCAGTCTACCGCAAAAAGCAATGGCAACCTAATGCGGGATAATCTTCTGCCCAGTCAGTCATGTCTCTTTCGAGCCTGTATCACGTATGGCACTCAACTGACGTCACTTCACTAAATTAAGTGATTGCCTATGTTTTTACATATCAAGCTGGCGCACTATTTCTAATTAACGTTATTTTTTTTTAGATATGAAAATATGACTATTAAGTATCTTTCCCTCCCTAAAAACTTGTATGTTTTTATCTATCTGGTTGTTTTATTCATTTATTTATTTTTTTTTTCAAACTGCTCTCTGTATATGTCCTGAAAAAAATAAATGGGGAAAAAAAGCAGAGGAAAAGTTCTAAAGATCGAATCGTATCAATCTGATCAGATTCATAAATTTTAAGAGCTTATAAAACCGGAGGGCTAGTCGAGGGGTCAGGCAAAATTCGGTGGGGTCTCCCCGCGTAGAATCGCTACTGGTCATAGTCATGCCTTTGACTTTGATTCTCTGGAAACAAGGTCAAAAACCAGTGAGCTAATATTTTTTTTTTTAATCATATCACCCTGAGCAAGGCGGTAATGCCACTGATGTGCAGGGGGCTACGTAAGAGTGAAAAGATTGGAAGAAAGAAAGCCGGAAACCATATCCTAAACAGGAAACAAGGGATGAGCCTCTTCACCCGTTCAATAGACGTGGGTGGAGTGTGAACCGGGCGATAATATAAATTCTTCAGTGTTGGAATTCGGACGGGGGCAAAATATATATTTTGTTCGCACGAGACTCTTTTCTGAAGTTAAAGTCGAGCATAAATTTTGTAGCGGAACGGAAATAACAGATAAATTATAAACTCCGTAGAATTCACAATATCTGTTTAAAAATTCGCACGACAATAGTAATCTTATTTATGTACCATGTCTTCTCAGAACGTAGACGATCATGGTTCTCCGCAATTTCCTCTCTTTCTTACTTTTTAATAAATTTTGCTTTTTCATTATTTCTCCTAAACGTGGTTCCGCGATTCATTTACTCAAGCTTCGATATGTCCTGTGAGTATCAGATTTTTCAAACCCTTTTTTCTCATTATGTGCCTTAGAAATTTCAACTGTCTTTTCCGTTAAGTGTAAATGTCCTATTTTCCCCCTTTTCTTTAAGAAAAATTATTTAAATAAAAAAAAAATGAATTGCTCAAAGTGCAATGAATGTCGGCTCAGAATGAGAAATCGGAGAGCCGAGTTCAAATTCTAGTTAAATCCGTTGCATTCACTCACTTATAAATACTCTTAGGAAAGATATTAATCTATCTCTTCTCCCTCCAGCTATGGGTTAAAAAGCAGTGTAGGTTTGTCTCTGTAGCAACCAGTCTACCAGATAAAAGATAAATAAATGGCGGCCTACTCCGGGAAAATCTTCTTAATCATGGATAGAAATAGACATGATCGCCCAACAGTGAAATTCAGTCTATGGAATTCTCATCATCCTTCTGTAGAACCGCATTTCTGTTGCTTTAAGTCTCTTCTTCATCTTAATATCTCCAAAACTCGATCACGATCTCAAATCATTCTCGGATGATGGAGTCATTGAAAAACATACCTTAGCTTCCTTACTCATGCCGTGTGAAACGGACGTAATCGCGTGTCAGCTTATCCTTGCATATGATACCTCGGTGACTTAGCCTCATCCGTGTTCCATATAAACACTACTTCTTTGTTTTTGCACCGGGGCGAACGATATTTGGATTTTGTTGCTTTGAGCGTTTTAAAGCTACTTTCTGTTGTCTCAAACATCGAGAGCTATCGAATAGTTTCGTATACCTAATTTCACGTACCTGACTTCGTTCAAATTGTTGTATGGGTTTCATGGTGTAAATGGTTGGCATAACAGTCAGTACGGGAATCAGTGAAAAGACAAACTGTACTAAGAGCTACAAAGGAAGGACATGAAACTCTGTGGAGCCTTGATCGTCCAAGTCCTGGTTTTATCAATTCCTCTTTTCAAATCAACTATGATAAAATTCCAACATGGCTCTTATAATGTTATAAATCTCTTTGCCATGCGCTAACAGCAGGTAGTATACATTTTTAAAATCGAATAAACGTAATTAAATTCAGTCTAAATTTAAAAATTTATTGAACATTGTACGCAATTTCTCTCAAAGATTCAGTTAAAAATCTTTCTGAAAAAGAAGAAACAAATTAAAAATTTCTTTCATCTGCCTTCATACGCAGGGTGCGATGGGTAAATTTTTGACATTTTACATTTTTTAATTTCGCGCATGTGCATTACTTGTTTTTTATTTTATTTTGTTGATTGCACCCCATAGTTGGGTCAGTTGGGTACCGTCTGTAAGGAAAAGAGCTCATGTCGCAATTCACTCCGCCAGAATTTTGGAAAGGGTATGCTATACTGCTTGTCATTCGCGCCCTAATCTTTAATGTAAATATTTCATGTCAAAGAATTCGGAAAGAATTGGATGATATAGCCAGTCAACATCATGGTGAGCACTTGTGATATCGACAATGCCGTTATTCATCTTCTCACAGGGCCTCGGACTCAACACAGAGAACGACATCGAGTGGTTGAAGAAGGTAGTGCTGCCTTGGGTCAAGGTGATGGCTACTGGAAGACTCTATATCTGGCAACAGGATTCTCCACCATACCACACAAACAGGAGAACCAAGTCATAGCTGTCATACAATTTGAGCGCGAGACCAACAAAGCTCCAAAGATGTTTGGCAAGGTTTATGGAAGCATTCACCAACTTAAACAAGGAGACCGTCCAAAAGTGATGCAAGAGATTCCAAAGTCGTCTGGAAGCCGGGGTTGAATCAAGTGGCGATTTTATTGAATAAATTTACTCGTTCGTGTTTCAAGATAGTTTTGCGTAATTTTGGTAAGTATATTTGTTAAAATGTGACATCAGTGTTATTTTCATTTTTGCGTAAATTTAAACGACAATTTAACCATCGCACCCTGTAGATAGATACACATTACTTTTCATAGATAGGGTGTTTAAAATAAATATATACACACTTGTACAGCGTATAGCCCAAGACAACTTGCTTTCTTTTCAGATTTACATGTTAATATTACTTATGTCATCCAGGCTTAACAAAGAAAGTTTATCCTGAAATGCTACTGAAAGTATGAAAATGCAGTAGAATTTCAAATTATCGAAGACTCATTACCGTCAACTGAACGACGCCGACTCAGTGACGCCGACTCAACATCGCCAACTCAACGTCATGCAAATTACTATTTTTTTCAATTTTTCTAAGTTGAATAAATGTAATTTATTAAAGATTATGTTTAATCTTTAATTTTTAAAACTGAATAAAATTAATTTATTAAGGATCATTTTTATAACGTAATTTTTAAAACAGAAAAAAGTAATTTATTCAGGATCATTTTTAAAACAAGTTTTTCAAAACAGATAAAAGTAATTATTAAAGATCATTTTTAAAGCATGACTTCAGTTTAAATTTTAAAAAAAATATTGAACATTGTACACAATTATCCTCAAAGCGTCAGTTGGAGATCGTTTTGAAAAAGAAGAAACAATCTACGAACCTCTTTTTATCTGTCTTCACAGGCATCTTCACTGGGATTCTACATTGGCCGCTGACGAATTGTGGGAATGCTTGTTTATTTCCTAGATAACTGTTCCAGACCTCGTATGGATCTTTGCGTTGCACCAAGAGATCTGGTCACAGTGCCAATCTTTTATGTTGCTGTCTCTTTTACAAATAGTCTTCGATTACAAATTTTCTTTAATCCCTTTTGACTAATAATTTCTATTTTCGGTGTGATGAAAAGTTTGAAAATTAAACGATTAAACGATTAAACGATTGCAATTTTTTCTTTAATCTCTTTTGACTAATAATTTCTATTTTCGGTGTGATGAAAAGTTTGAAAATTAAAGACTCGTCAACCAAATAGGCTGTGGTAACTAATAAATAAAACGAACTGCCAAAATTTCAAAATTTTTACGTCTCAGAGCCGGTGTTGAGTAGGCGGTATTGAGACGGCACTGTTGAAATTTCCCTTCCTACTTGCAGTATACTTCTGTGTTTTATTTTACAGGCACTGTTAGTATATAAATAATTATATAATAATTATATCGGTAATATTTATATATTAATTCATATTATAATTATATAATTATTTATCTTCTTTTCTCGCGCTTCCCGCCTGTGGAACTCCATTCCACAAGTCTGCTTTCCCGACAGTTACAATCTCCAGGTGTTTAAATGTAGGGTCAATAGACACCTCCTATCACACTAACTCCCAACTATTCTCACAACACTCTCATCTACCCAACCCTCATTCTCGGTATCCTCACCCGCCTATCACCCACCCTCTGTTATTTCCTATATTTAATCAGCCTTTCTCCACTCTACGTAGCCCCCTGCACAGTAGTGGCAGTGACATGCCTTGCTCGGGGTGAAACGCTTATTAAAAAAAAAAAAAAAATTTGTATTGTTTTTATATGATTTGTTATATATTCTATGTTATATATTTGTTTTTATATTTTATATTATTTTCAAATGTGCATGAAGGCATTCGTCTATTGACGTTCAAAATCTGGCTTCTATATTCGCTTTCACACAATGCTCCTGTGAAAGTCATCAGAGAAGATCTTCTCTCGACAACTAGGTGTTAAATAATAGGATACACGGCTTTATAGTCTGGAATCACATTCGGTCTAGGATGAGGACTATTCTGAATTCGAAACAGTTGGGAAGAAAACATTACTAAGTAGTCACGACAATACACAAATAGTAAAGACAATGAACTTGGGAAAAGCTATGCTCTCCTACTCACTGAAGGAAGAATTGTTTTTTATATTGTTTTTTCGGTAAATTTTCGTTTTAGGTCACGAAGGCTTTTCCCCCTTCAAATTTATCCAAAATAGCATTATTTCTGTGCAAATGTATATGCTGAACTCAAATCAACAATTAGTGATTGAAGAAACCTACCTTTATTGATCTGAATGACCAGAAAAAAATCGAACTACATCTCGCTCATTTTGTCTCCCGTAACTCTAACGCAGTCATATAATTAACTGCTGAATGACTTTTGGAGTAGGCAACAAATTTTCGGTCTATTTACTTCCTTTACTGAAATTTCCACCTATTTACTTCCTGTAATGAAAATAATACGCGATTTCTTTTACGCGTATTACTTTCATTACAGGAAGTAAATAGGCAGAAATTTCAGTAAAGGAAGTAAATAGGCCGAAATTTGTTGCCTACGCCGAAAGTCATTCTGCAGTTAATTACATGACTTCGTGAGAGTTACGGGAGACAAAAAGTGCGAGATGTAGTTCGATAAATGTAGGTTTCTTCAATAACTAATTGTTGATTTGAGTTCAGCATATCCATTCGCACAGAAATAATGTTATTTTTGATAAATGTGAAGGGAGAAAAGCCTTCGGGACTTAAAACGAAAATTTACCGTTTTTTCTTCTTTTTTTAAATAATTTATTTTTAATCATTTCACCCAAGCAATGCAGTACCGCCACTCGTGTGCAGGGGGTTACATAAGAGGTGAGTGATGAGAAAGAGGAACAAGTCTGGGAAAGGACGTGAGTGGAGAAGATAAGAAATGGCAATTGACTTTGCATTTAAATTCTTGGAGATTGTAACTTTCAGGGAAGCAAATATACGGAAGGGAATTCCACAGACGGGAAGTGCGAGCAAAGAAACTGAAGGAGTAGAGCTTGCGATTACATTTGCTTGGTTTCTCTGTAAAAGGGTGGGACCTAACCGCTAGTCTAGTAGATATCTTCATGTCTTTCGTATTAAAATGTGACGTTCCTTCAAAACGAAGGCAATTATGGCCCTTCCGTTTCTTTATTGTCTGGGAATCGCATATGACTTCTGGGAGAAAATTGTGGAGTGATCTCTTATCTTTTTCTTCTTCTACAGTTTGGAATTGAGAAGTGTCCGTCTTCTTGACTTGTTGTTTTTTTAAGACTACCACCGACCGGTTATCTTGTCGATTGCAGTCAATGTGTTAAACACCAATAAAGCAACCATCATTATCCGCAAGTTGTGTGCTGAAAAGTCACAACTTCATTATTCGATCCGATTAATCAATCATTTAACATGCCCTGGGAAATTTATTCTCTTTTAATCCATTTCTTTCTGCAGTAGACTGGTTGGGAACCACGACTATAGAACCCAGTCTGTCCTGCTATTCAGAAACATTACTGGAGGCTGATGAAAGATGGATTCATACCTATTCCAAGGGTATTTGAGCATAAGCGAATGGAAAGAACCTGACAGAAATTCGGAATCGACTCTCCGATTTTTCATTTCGTATTGATATCTATTGCACCACCTGCACATCCATTAATACCTACTGTAAAATCCGGCATTAATGCCCACTGTAAAATTCATCATTAATACCCTCCGTAAAACCGGCATCAATTTCTACCCTAAAAACCAGCATTAATTCCCACAGTAAAATCGGCATTAATTCCCACCACAAAACCAGGCATTAATACCCATATTAAAATCCATCATTAATACCTACTTAAAAATCCGGCATTAATGTCTACCCTAAAAACCGGAATTAATTTCCACCGTAAAATCTGGCATTAATTCCCACCGCAAAATCTGGCTTGAATACCCACAGTAAAATCCATCATTAATACCCACTTTAAAATCCGACATTAATCCCTACCCTAAAAACCGGAATTAATTCCCACCGCAAAATCAGACATTAATTCTCATAGTCATTAATACATCATTAATACCCTCCTTAAAATCTGGCATTAATATCTACTCTAAAAACCGGCAATAATTCCCACGAAATCCGGCATTAATTCCCACCGTAAAATCTAATATAAATTCCTACAGCAAAATCCGGCATTGATGCACACTGTAAAATCCTTAATTAATATCCTCCGTAAAATCCGGCATTAATGTCTACTCTAAAATCCGCTATTAATTCCCACGGTAAATTCTGGTATTAATTTCCACCTTAAAATCCTGTATTTATACGAACCATAAAATCCGGTATTAATTATAGATTCCTAAAAAGAATCCGATACTATAGGTTTCTAATTTTTTTAAAAGTATGAGTGCGTAGGTTTTAATGGATTAAAGCTATTAAAGAAGAAATGTATCGATGCATTTCCAAAAGTCAACAGTACGAAAATGAATACCACACTCGTTCACAGTTTGAAATCGGCTCTCCTTTCCCATTTTTTTTTTTTTGCCGATAACAGTTACGCCACTTTTATGTTATTTAAACATTATTTATACTTTCACTGATGTTGCTTGTATTTTCTTTAATTGCAGTTTGTACAGTGTCAATCGACCACCTGGAGCCAAAGATGCAACAATACTGAGTTTCTGCCCCTTTGGGAAAGGCGGGGACTTCTGTCAGAAACGGAGTGACTTCTCCTTCTTTCGTCTTTTGAGCCTAACCGACATTTTTTGGAATTGTATCTCTTAACCGACATCTACCCTAAACTCTACCAATGGTGCTCTTCGTCGGATGTTCTTGCAGGTGAATCACAGCTCAGCAATTCCTCAAATTTGTCTTGGATCTTACTATGCGAAGGATAAATAATACTTACCAAAGATGGAATCGTCCTGTAGCTTACTGTTACAATTCACTCTGGCTTTGCTCTTTTCGCAAGGTAAGTTGAGAAAAATTTTTTTTTAATTAAAACATGACTTGAATTATCAAAGCTTTGACCTAAGAGGTGATTTGATAATGTGCTGGTATTCAGTTCCTGAGTTCCATAAAACATTATAGTCGAACAAGGTGTAGGTGGGTGTCTAAATCTAAACCAATGATTTCCAAACGGTGGGGCGCGCCTCATATGTGTGGCAAAAGTGGTAGCAGGTGAGACAAAATGATTGAAAGACAATCAAATTCATATACCAAAAATAAATATCCTTTCAAAATTTAAATTATTATTATAGATTACTTGTAACTGCAACTATAAATAGTTATAAATAATTATTAATTTCCAGTATTTTTATTATTCATACTATTGTCCTCATCTTTGTTGCCATTTGTACGACGTTTCGGCCATTGTACACTCCGGTTTTCTTCAGGTGCTAAGAATTTCGAACCGAGTCCTTTATTACAATCAGAACAATTACGATGAATATTCCTCTATATTTTTTAGATGAGGTAGTATTTACATTATTTACTTTATTCGGACTATTGTTACCATTTTTACGACGTTTCATTCGTTTTATGCTCCGGCCTTCTTCATGTGCTAGCAATTTTAATTCGAACCCTTTATTACGATCACTGGTAAATCGTTCTCATTCTTTGTGCAAAGTCGCTTCTGATAGTCATGAGTTATCTCCCTTTAACCTGACTGTCTAAGTTAATAATACTAATTTTAATCCCAGGCTACAGCTGTAGTGAACAATTAACTTATTTCTATATTATTAACACTTCCTTTGAATATCTTGTTTCTTGTTATACTAATACACTGTTTTGAACCTACATTCTTGTTCCGTGTCTTACTTCCGGCACAAAATTGGTCACTACAACTTTGCAGAGAAGTTTCACCACAACTTCACAACAAAATTCTAGTTGAATTCGTTGTGAAAATTATTAATCTATCGCTTCTTCCTCCAGATATTAGTTGAATAGTAGAAGCTATAGCTTTAATTAACAACCAGTCTACTACAGAAAGATATGGTAACTTCCTAGGGAAAAATCTTCTACCTAGTCAGTCATGGATCGAATATTAATTTTACAATAAAAAAGAATTGACATACGATTTTACGATAGAAAAGCATTGCTCAATATTTTACGATATGATAGATTTGAAATATGATTTTGCCATATTTTCCGACGTGTATCACGCATAGAGCGTAACTGACTGACTGATAGAAAGTACAAAATATTACTTTTCCGTAAAATCTTAATTTAACCTCTTAAAAATCCGTGTGAAATTTACTTGACTAGTGTCAATATCTGTATCTGATAAACAATATTTATTATATTTTATACGAAAATGCCTTCAAGGTATATGTTATTTATATAAAACTACCTTCAGTGAATGTTGGTTGGTTTGTTTTTATGGCACATCAACCTCGGCGGGTCATTTATTACCAACTAAATTTTATTTATTTATTGCTGGTAATACATTTTTTTCTTTCAACAATTTATTGTTATTTTTTTTTATATATATATAAGTTTTGTGTCTAGTAATACTTTTTTCTTTTCGAGTATCAAGATTTATTGGGATTGGTTTTTAAGGGCAGGGTCCCCAAGTTCTACCCTTGTTATTTAACCCATAATTGAAGGAAAGGGACTGATTAATACCTTTCCCAAGAGTACCAGTGCTTAACCCTCTAGGGCCATTCGTATCATATTTGGTACAGTATGAAAACAAGCCTTGAAAGAAATATTTTCCTGAAAAATTTTTTAAGAGAAATATTTTATAAATTTCAAATGAAAACAATACTGACTGCTCAGTCAACGAATACCAAATGTTTCCTTATAGGGAAATACCAAATGTTTCCTTATAGGGAAATACTGTATCAAATATGATACGAATGGCCCTAGAGGGTTAAGTGAATGCAGGGTATTCAACTGGAATTCGAACTCAGCTCACTGATTTCTCTTTCCGAGCCGATATCCACTGCATCACAATGCACATCCGTCACTAAACGCTTACAGCACCTGGTATTGCCAAGCGGTCACCGATCTAAGTACTGACCAGGCTCAATGTTGCTTAACTTCGGTAATCGAGCGAGAACCGGTGTATTCAGCGTGATATGGCCATAAGCCTTCAGTGAATGTAGCCAAGTGATTAGAACGTTCGCTTTCTGAACGTGAAGCCCAAGTTCGAATCTCACCATGGTCGATTTATCGGAAAGTAAAAACCATATCATAAGCCTTGTGAATGAAATTGAGGAACCGTCAATGTTTGTTCTAGTTCGAATTTAAAGGTCATAAAGGGCGTTTCAGTTTGTTGTTAACACCGTATTACAACATAGACATTGCAACTAAATCACTCATTAAATCACGGGCCTAACTAAAAAAAACAACTTTTAGGCAAAATTCGATTTTATTCATCAACATACTCTCCTTCTAGACTGATACACTAGTTCCAATGGTTCTCTAACAATTCGATGCCATTTTTGTAGAACGTTTTGTCTTTGGCCTCAAAATACGCCTTAGTTTCCGATATCGCTTCTTCATTGGAGCCAAATCTTTTTCTTTGGAGCAGAAGGCCAGCATACTAAACCCTGTCATACGCTTTCGAGATATCCAGGGCAATAGCAGAGTTATGGTTAGTGTTCAAACTGCACTAGAAAAAAACATGATTTTTTTAAGAACTGAATAAAAGTAATTTATTAATAATTAAAACTTTAATTAGTGAATATTTCTCTTCAAATAAGGCATTTGAAAAGCATTATGTAAAATATGAACCTGGTTTTTATTTTTAATGACTCTTAATAAAAGTAATTTATTAATGATTAAAACTTTAATTAGTGAATATTTCTCTTCAAATAAGGCATTTGAAAAACATTATGTAAAATATGAACTTGTTTTTTATTTTTAATTACTCTTAATAAAAGTAATTTATTAAGAATTAAAACCTTAATTAGTGAATATTTTTCTTTAAATAAAGCATTTGAAAAGCATTATGTAAAATATGAACCAGATTTTTACTATTTTTTTAATAAAGCAAATCGTAAATTATTAAATTATTTTTTAAAAGTATGTAAGGACTTACTTTATTAAATGAATAATTTCTTTACAATTTTTTTTTCATTCATCAGCCGGATGTGTCTTTTCTCTGCCTCGTCTATAAATATTTTCTGGCTTCTGCTCTGACAAACTCAGACTAGCAACAAGGTCCCACCCTTTTATAGTTAGATCAACCAAATGCAAGCGACAATTCTGCTCCATCAGCTTCTTTTCTCGCGCTTCGCGCCTGTGGTACTCGCTTCCATTGACTTGCTTTGCTGACAGCTACAATCTCCAGGAATTTATATGCAAAGTCAATTCCCATCTTTTATCCACTTAACTTCAGTCCTTTTTACATCAATCTGTGTATCTTTTTATTTTTCTTTCTCTCTACCTTCGCATTCTATAATTTTATTTTAATTTTAAAAAAAAGAACTCCTATTCAAGTGGGAAGAAGCCTAAAATACCGTTGACGAAAATTTTGTTAAGTACTTGAGACGACATATATGCAATATTATTATCATTTTAGAACTTTAGAATTTTACAATATTTATAAAAATATTGTTAATAATATATATATATATATATATATATATATATATATATATATATTGGGCGTCTATTATGATAATGTATACGCCAAAAAAGTCTGCCTTTTTCTACCGAGCGCCCATAGCCCAGAGGTAGAATCGCCGACTGACGCCAATTCAGTCGACAAAGCAATTGATTGACTGACGCCAATCCTGGGTTAAAAGCAATCGGAGTCTAACCGTACTGATGAGCTGTGATACAGTTAAACAGATCTGTCTGCGGATGACTATATATATATATGTATATATATATGAGTATGAGTGTGTGTGTTTGAATTAATAAATATACATATGGGTATACACTCAAGTATACGGATATATATACAATATTATTCACTTGTTAATAAAACAGTGTTCAATATAGTATAACAGCTATTAATTATATAATAATAAATAAACATATTAGCCTACGTCAGTGGCACAACTTAGAGTCTCACGCACGACGCAAACATCAGGTGCATATAATGAGATTATACTACGCACCTGATGATTGCATAATGTATGAAACTCTGAGTCGTGCTACCGACGTAGGATATTATGTATATTTATTAATATATATATATATATATATATATATATATATATATATATATATATATATATCCGAGTGAGTACAGAAGTAAGAAATTTTTTTCACCGTCCAAAACATTAATTTAAAAGAGTGCTTGATATATGATGTATAGAGCTGTGAATAAAAACCCACACACAAACACACAAAACTGACCAAGTAATCAAACCCCTCCAAACATCACCTTCTTTGAAATTCTAACCAAAAGAAATACCCGACCGATAAAAACGTACATTCCAACAGATAATGCCACTAATCAACAATTTAGCACTTACACACCAAGTTCTTCAAAAGTCTAACGGTCAACACGGAAGATACATTCTCTTCATTATCAATAACCCCAACCAACCCCACAGCAACAACGAACCAAATATAAACAGCGGATGATTCCAGTTCTTGCTTATTCCTCCTGACGAAACGTTGGACACCCAACGTTGAAACAAACATATGATTGTAGAGGACATATATAGAAAAAAATATGTACATGTTCTAAAACATAATTTATAATGTATATATATATATATATATATATATACGCTCACAAAAACATATTTTTATATATACATACTCTATATGCATCGTATATATTAACTCGCACACACACTCATATCCACACAAACTCACTAGGAAAATTCATTGTTAATAACTCATTCTCGAACTGCCGCCTTAAAGATCAAATTGCCCCCTCTGTGGGTCATGCAACCAGCGTTGGGATTATTGGGTATGGAAATATGAATCAAGATGGATGTGACGGAAGCCAAAAAATAAAATGAATATCTATTTACTTTTAAAACGATGACAATAACACTGGCGATAATAGCGATAATCCCGGAGGAAATGCTAGCAAGTGTAAAAAAAAAAATAAATAAAAAAAAAAACACGAGAAAACATGTAGCAACGAAAAAGGAAGGGTTTTTAAGATCGAACCGAACGAGAGAGAGAGAGAGAGAAAGATAAAGAGAGAAGCCGATCACATGGAGAGAGAAAGAGAGATGTCGGCTTGTAGAGAGAGAGAAGCAGCTCGTAGAGAGAGAGAAAAGCGGTTCTTAGACAGAGCGAGAGAGAGAGAGAGAGAGAGAGAGAGAAAAGGCGTATAGAGAGGAAGGGAGAGAAAGAAAAGCGACTCTTAGAGAGAGAGAGAAAAAGAGAGAGTAAGGCCGGATCGTAAAGCAAAAGAGTGAAAGAAAAGAGGTATGTACAGAAACGGGTAGTAGAAAGAGAGAGAGGGAGAGAGAGAGAGAGGGAGAGAGAGAGAGAGACGGCTAGTAGAGACGGAGAGAGAGTAAAAAGCCGGTTCGTAAAGAGAGAGGAAAGTGGCTCGGTGAGAGAGAAAGACAAAAGAAGCTTATAGAGAGGGAGGGAGAGAGAGAAAAGAGTCTCAAAAAGAGTGAGGGAGAGAGATAGAAAAGCTACGTAGAGAGAGAGGGAGAGAGAGAGATAAAGAAAAGATAGCTCTTAAAGAGAGAAAGAAAATCAGTGCGTAGAGAGAGGGAAAAATGATTAGAATAGAGAGGAAAGTGGCTCGTAGAAAGGGAGAGAGAGAAAGAACGAAATGTGGCTCGAGGATAGAAAAAGAAAAAGTTGGCTCGTAGAGAGAGAGAGAGAGAGTGAGCGAGAGACGGCTTGTAGATGAAGAAAGAGAGAGAGAGTGTGAGAGAGAGACGGCTTGTAGATAAAGAAAGAGAGAGAGACGGCTTGTAGATGAAGAAAAAGAAAAAGAGAGAGTGAGAGAGAGACGGCTTGTAGATAAAGAAAG
Organism: Ascarosepion bandense; assembly: GCA_037127315.1. NCBI lineage: Eukaryota > Metazoa > Mollusca > Cephalopoda > Sepiida > Sepiidae > Ascarosepion > Ascarosepion bandense. The sequence continues at coordinate 2,965,955 of JBBBDQ010000891.1, read as the reverse complement.
AGAGAGAGAGGGAGAGAGAGACGGCTTGTAGATAAAGAAAGAGAGAGACTGCTTGTAGATAAAGAAAGAGAGAGTGAGAGAGAGAGAGACGGCCTGTAGATAAAGAAAGAGAGAGAGAGAGTGAGAGAGAAAGACGGCTTGTAGATAAAGAAAGAGAGAGAAAAACCAGCCCATAGACAGAGACAGAAAGAGATAAATCGGCTAGCAGAGAGAAAGAGATAGACAAAAGCTGTCTCGTAGAAAGAAAGAGAGAAAACAGAGTGAAGTAGTAGAGGAGAAAAAAATAACAAATTGGTGATTTTTAGAATATCAGAAAAACGTAGGCATTGCATCGAAATGATATGTCAGTCCTCATTTGCGAATCGATTCGTTCGAGGCCCCTGCATACCATTTGATGATTTGTCACCTCCTTCAACTAATGTTTATTTGAAATTTCCAATGCAAAATAATATTTATGAAGCCGTTTTCTTTAAGAATTTTTTTAATACTTAATTCTTTTGTTGTTTATCATACCTCTGAAAACACTACCCTTTCTCAGGTGATATAGACATTAGACCTGATACATCCATCACCGGAAATTTACAGCGTGTGGTGCGATATTTATTATTGGATACTGGGAACACGCTTCGGTGATCTATAATGCATTAGACGATCTATTGTTGTCATCACACCCTTTCTCGTCCCCCAGCTGCAGCACCTGGGTACTTTCGTTGAAGATCAGTCGGCAGCAAGTCATCACATCGTCACATGTCTTCTTCTCTGTACCCCATCATTTCGAATGTAAATGATCATGGCTCTTCACAATTTCTTAGCCTTAGTATAGTTATTTATTTTACTTGTTTTTTACTGTCTATATCTTCCGATCTTTGTACAACCAAACACTTAAATAAGACAATTCGGTCAAGTTATGCAATGTTTTTGTCTGTCTCACGTTTCTTCAGTCTGTCCTGTGAGGATCAAATTTTCCACGCCTTTGTACCGCATTATATTATGTTCAGTCTTGGGAAATACGATAAACTACATCTGGAAGCAAGGCCTCTGATCGGGAATAGCTGATTTGATGAGTGTGCAAACAATTCTTAATTGCTATTGTTCCCAGATTCACTCTGACCAAGGGTAGCAGTACCTGTTAGGGTCCCAGCAATAAGAAATAATGAATCCCTACAAGCAAAAATAAAACACTATGGAAGCATAAAAACATGTTCATAGTAAAATTATCAGCAATATCTTCTTTTTTTTGCGTTGTAAATAGTAAACAACTACATTCTATAGCCAAATGACAAACAATACATTTATCTTTAACTAGAGGCATATAATTATACTTAAAACTAGCAGTATAGCCCGGCGTTGCTCGGGTGTAATGAAAGCTTTAAAACTAATCCATGGTCCTGGAGCTCAGACTCTTTGGACGTTGGCACGAAATACTAAAAAGCAATAATTGTTTCCAGTTAAAGCGAAACAGTAGACTGAAAGAAAAATGAATGGATGTAAGTTAAACTTTGATTTCCTGGTATCGATATCAAATAAGTGTTTTTCGTCGTAAACTGAATTTTGAAGGCTAAATAAGTCCTCTTATTAAATAGTATCATGGCTGAGACTAAGAACTACAATTATACCTACTTAGAGCCAAACCCGAAGAAAAAACTAAAATAAAAGGGCTGAAAAAAATACACACACACATGTAGATAAACAGACACACACACAAATATCTTGTCTTTTTTATATATATATATATATTATCGATTTTCTGCGCTATTGTAAGAACTGCAACCTTGAAACTTCTGAATATCGTTTCTTATGTCTTTGTCTAAGAGTGTATCAAATTTGATTAAAATCTGACCACTCCTTCTATAACACGATTTTTTTAATTATTGTATTTATCGGGGGTACCTCAACACAAAACCTAGCTAAGAACACTCGCAGACGCTTATAGTACAACTGTGAAAATCGGTTCAGCCGTTTCGGAGTCTATAGGTCACGGACACACACTCACACACACACAGATACACACAGACAAAGTTCCATTTATAAATAAGTTTAGATATTTATTTGCTTATATTTCTGAGATGAGGTAGTATTTCCAGTATTTACATTATTCGGATTATTGTCCTCATCTTTGTTGACATTTTTTACAACGTTTCGTTCTTTGTACGCTCCGGCCTTCGTCAGGTGCTAGGAATTTCGAACCGAACCCTTTACTACAATCACTGGGGTATATCATTCTCATCCCTTGCATAGTAATGCCTATTTATAACTCATGACTTCCGAAAGAGGCATTACTACGCAAGGGATGAGAATGATATACTCAAGTGATTGTAATAAAGAGTTTGGTTCGAAATTCCTAGCACCTGACGAAGGCCGGAGCGTACGAAGGCAGAAACATTGTAAAAATGGCAACGAAGATGTGGACAATAATCCGAATAATCTAAATACTGTTAAAGTATTTAGTTGTAGCCATAAACTTGTGCTCAAAATATTTAGATTTCGGAATATGTTACTAAAGAAAATCAACCGACCAAAACCAACCAACAGAGAAAAAACTCTTTGATGACATTAATCCATATAATATCCTAAATTTTCTTAAATAAATCAAACTGCATTTCAAAATATAACTTCAAATAAAGTACAATATAGAATCTCCCATCTAGTAATCATGTCCCCACGAACATGTACAAGCACAAAAGATGGAAATCGTCTACTATGTATTCAACTGTAAAGGCAGAATAGCAGCATATTTTTATTATTTCAAAGCTACCCCAAAATAAATTTTGGCATGAAATGACCCATAAGTAGTTGATATGCCATTAAACAAACGAATCAATCAATCAATCATTATGCGCCCTAAAACTTTCAACTGCCTCTTCTTGATGTCAAGTAAACTGACTACTCACATATTTCATATAATTAATTACTCAAACTTTCACATATTTTATCAATAACCTTGCAATAACCTCGCGATTTTAAAGTAAAGTAAGCAAAACGTAAAAACATACAAACGGAGTTATGTCACCAAAACTATTAGTGGGAGTAATATCACAGCTTTTGTTTTCTGACTTTTGACTACTGTAAAATTACATGTCTCCATAAAACAATGTAAATACGTCACTCTCTCGTTAAGTATATGGTATTCTCAGCATCATTCCATAGATCCATATTTCTGTTGCCTCAAGTCCCCTCCTCTGTGAGCAAATTGTCTATCATTCACTGCCATATAGTATGACTGATCTTGCATAACAGTTTAGAACTCTTTTCTTTTTTCTTAACGCTTTTTTAGCTTTTAGAAGGCAGCTTTTCGCTATCCCAACGCTCCTCCAGATTTCTGTGTTTAACTTTTCATCATGCAACTAGAGTACACACGAAATATGTATAACGCTGAGAGCAATCGTGGAAAGGATTAGCGGTTTTTAGTTGAGGCTGTGTATTCTGCATAGCCGTCATGTTATTGTAGTTTAGCGGTTAAAAAAACGAGTGTTTTCCCACCAGATTTCATTGAGCATAAATTAACTCGAATCTCACAGAAAGTTTTGTGTTTTATTTTCGATCGTGCACTGTTTTCTCACTGTCATAGATTGACGACCTGAGTAAATTTAGGTTAAGAAGTAACTGAAAAAATAATAATGAAAGTAAATACTATTAAAAATCTGAATATTTGAAGTCTTTTCTTCATCTGTGAAGAAATTGTCTAGCATTTATCGCCATATATGAGACCGATAGTATATGACAGTTCAGTACTCTTTTTTGTCTCTGGCAAAATTTGCCTGTTTCTCAATATATTGTTTACCTTTTGGAAGAGATTTTTTTTTTTTTTTTTTGCAAATTAATAAAAGAGACTTTCTGTAAACAATATGTTGCATCACCGAGGTGGATACGATACACAAAGAAAGTGTACTACGGTAGTTGTTTACTCGTGCAACCAGACTGGCAACTGGGTCCCACCCATTCACAGTCAGGTCAGCCAAATGCAGACGACAATTCTACTCCTGCAGCTTCTTCTCTCGCACTTCCCGCCTGTGGAACTCGCTCCCGTATTCTTGCTTTCCTGACGGCTACAACCTCCAGAAATTTAAATGCAAAGTCAATACTCATCTACTAACCACTGGACTCTAGCTCTCTCCCCACCCCTGTATAACCTTCCCTTTCTCTCCACCTATGTATCTGTCATCGCACCTGCTTTCTCAGCTCTCTATTGTTCCTTTCTAACTAGTTTGTACTCCTCACTCTTTTCTAATTAATCTTTTTACATTTATGTAGCCCCCTGCACATCAGTGGCGTTTCCGCCTTGCTCGGGGTGAAATGATTAAAAAAAAAAGAATTACGAAACGAGTTGACATAGAATTATTATTTCTGGTTCAATAGAATAATTATTTAAATCGTTATAATATTATTTTAAGTTGTAATAAATACATACATTAATTAAATGACGATTGCTTTGATCATGGCTTTTATGAATTTGTTTCTTTATCAGTTAGTTATTATTTATTTATTTACCATCACTTACGACATCTCCCTGGACATAAAGAATTGGGAAGGCAGTCACAACCCTTGCGCGCGTGTTTAGACGACCTCCAAGCTGTCACTGAAGACAAAGATGGCAGTATACAACGCCTGTGTAATCAGTGCACTGCTATATGGCAGTAAAACATGGACTACGTACGCCAGGCAAGAGAGGCGTCTGAACACCTTCCACATGAGAAGTATCCGACGTATATTGGGAATCTCATAGCAAGACAAGGTGCCCAGTACTGATGTCCAGTCTCGAGCCGTTCTGTCTACCATGTTCACACTCCTTAAACAGCACAGACTCCGCTGGCTAGGCCATGTCCACCCCATGCCAGATGATCGCATTTCAAAAGACCTCCTGTATGGAGAGCTGGCCTCTGACAAAAGGCCAACTGGTCGGCCACAGCTGCGGTATCGTGACATCATAAAACGCAATATGAAAGCTGTGGGCATCAACACGGAGTCATGGGAGAGCGTAGCTGTCAACCGGTTCAAATGGAGAGAAACCCTGGCCCAACAACTTAAACCAAAGGAGGGGCAACTAACACAAGTCGCTATGGGGAGTCCAGTTCGCAGGAAGCAAAATGACAGCCCCGACAGACCAGAAATATAACATAATTGCAGCTTCTGCAACAAAGACTATCACGCCCGCATCGGTTTCTACACTCATAGACGCCGATGCTCCAGTCAAGCAGACAACTAGGATGCTACCCATGGTCAGCCCTGACCGACGAAGGCCTACTACTACTACTACTACTACTTAGTTACTTAGTCACCACGTACGTTACACCTTGCCAATACATTATAAATAGCATACTATTACATTTTGATCTAATCTAAACTTATTTATAAATGGAACTTTGTCTGTGTGTGTATGTCTGTGTGTCTGTTTGCGTGTGTGTGTGTGTCCGTTACCTATAGACTCCGAAACGGCTGAACTGATTTTGTTGAATATTTATGCAGTTGTACTATAAGCGTCTGCGAGTGTTCTTAGCTAGGTTTTGTGTCGAGGTACTCCCGATAAATATCGAAAATCGATAATCGAAACAATTGGGTTATAGGAGTGGTCCGATTTTAATCAAATTTGATACACTCATAGACAAAGGCATAAGAAACGATATTCAGAAGTTTCAAGGTTACAGTTCTTACAATAGTGCAGAAAATCGATTATATATATATATATATATATAAAAGGCAAGATGTTTGTGTGTATGTCTGTTTATATGCCTCTATGTCTGTATTTTTTTCAGCCCTTTTATTTTAATTTTTGCTTCGGGTTTGTCTCTTAGTAGGTATAATTGTAGTTCTTAGTCTCAGCCATGATACCATTTACTCAGAGGACTTATTTAGCCTTCAAATTCAGTTTACAACGAAAAAACTCATTTGATATCGATACCAGGAAATCAAAATTTGACTTACATCCATTCATTTTTCTTTCAGTCTACGGTTTCGCTTCAACAGGAAACAACTATTGCTTTTTAGTCTTTTGTGCCAACGTCCAAAGAGTCTGAGCTCCATGACCATGGATTAGTTTTAAAGCTTTCATTACACCCGAGCAACGCCGGGCTATACTGCTAGTCACGAATAAATACGGAAACGACATACCAGCAACGCTCTTTAATTTCCGAGGGAAAGAACCGAAGAGAAGATAAAAGAGGAAGTGATAACGCTTTTAGGCACATAACGTCTATTTCGATTTTGTGTAATGGTTAACAAATTTGTCTTACTAGATCAATCACGGCTGAGTAATGAGTTTGGTCCTCACTAGGTGTCTCACATTTTTGGTTTTACGCCATGGCTAAGCTACTTTGAGAAAACAACTTATGGTAACTTGACCTGTTGTAATGGTTGGCAAACTTGTCTCGCTAAATCAGTTACAACTAAGTCGTGAGTTCTTCAATGGGTGCTTATACCTTCGACCTTGTGCTCTGTACCACATTTAAGCTATTTTGAGAAAATCTTTAAGAGTATTACGACATGGTGTAATGGTTAGCCAGCTTGTTTTGCTAGAATCTATTAATGAGTTCGATTCTTACTGGATACTTCATATTTTTGGCCTTGTGCTATATCTAAGTTGGAAAAAATCACCACCCTAACTTCTGCATGAGGAAAAATTGTCAGTTTTAAATCATTTCATTTGTACCCTCTTCTTTAAATATTAACTGGAATTCGTAATTATGATTGTTATTACAATATTTGGTTAAAGTTATTAAGTTCAAATATTTAGCAATGGAAGAGGAGAATTTCCACAAAAGGTTCGTAGTATTGAAACTTACATCGTAAGTGAGTTTCAATACTGCGTCGTAAGTGAGTTTCAATACTGCATCGTAAGTGAGTTTCAATACTACATCGTAAGTGAGTTTCAATACTACATCGTAAGTTAGTTTCAGTACTACATCGTAAGTGAGTTTCAATACTGCATTGTAAGTGAGTTTCAATACTACATTGTAAGTGAGTTTCAATACTGCATCGTAAGTGAGTTTCAATACTACATCGTAAGTGAGTTTCAATACTACATCGTAAGTTAGTTTCAATACTACATCGCAAGTGAGTTTCAATACTGCATCGTAAGTGAGTTTCAATACTACATTGTAAGTGAGTTTCAATACTACATCGTAAGTGAGTTTCAATACTACATCGTAAGTGAGTTTCAGTACTACATCGTAAGTGAGTTTCAATACTACATCGTAAGTGAGTTTCAATACTACTTACGATTAGTATGTATTACTATTAATGCTCTACTCATGAGTTTGTCTATAACTAGTCTTATTTTAATATGATGACCGGGTAAAGACGAATATCCTTGCTAGTATATATAAAAATATAAAAAGTTCTTCTTTACTCGTCTACTACTCTAATCTCTCTCTCTTTCTCTCCCTCTCTCGTACTCTCACAGTTTCTTTCGTTTGGTTCGATCTCAAACGTCATTTTCGATTTGTTCACACTTCTTTTGCTTTTTTGTTCCATTTGTCAAAGTCGTCTGATGAGTGATTAAGCGTGAAACTCGGGTTACGACTAGGGCCATCGTTTGGCAATTTTTAGGTCATCTAAGCTATGAGCACTTCACTGAGTTGGTGAGTATTTGCCTTTAGGTCCTTTTCTTTCTATTTTTTGTTATTGCTGTCCTTGTTTAAGATTTTATCTTGATTTGGCATTTAAGTTTTTCGGCAGGGTTTTCTATATATATATATATATATATATATATATATATTGGAAAATCCAACTCAGGTGGGCAGGACATCTTTCTCGTATGAGAGATAGCTTACTTCCTACGATCTTCCCTGTTGTGATCTTCGTCACCAATTTGTTGTGGAGTTGTGGCGAAACTTCGCCGCAAAGTTGTAGTAACGGGTTTGGTCGGAAGTAAGACACGGAACACAAGAAGGTAGGTACAAAACAGTGTATTAGTATAACAAGATATTCAAAAGAAACGTTACTAAATAGTAATATAGAAATAAGTAAATCCGAAGATATTATTACGATGCCTGGCTAGTAGCTGTCGTTAACTGCTTGTAATTGTACTTGTTACTTGACTCCTCGTAACTCTCTCTCTAGAAGTCACGCAGGTAATTCATATCCGAAGGAAGAGTTCATTACTCGCAGGAGGGCACCATAACATTCCATTTTTGACAGTTTGGGACAGGCAGGTCAGTTGCAGGGCCATTCTTGCTTCCTAGAAAAACAAAACAAAAAGTTATAGCGAAGGAGCTGGCACCTGTGCTGTTTCTCTTCGAAACAAAGATTTGGTCTAGGCCGGCTGGAAGATTGGTATCAGCTGCGTACAAATATTAAAGCAGGTTGGCGGCATGCAACCCCTCTCAATAGTAACATAAATGTGCCAACGTGGCTTTGTCGCACGCAATTAAGTAGGCCCTGCTGTTCACTTGTGGCCATATGTTGCAACTGATACTCAATCAGTTTACCGTCATACCCAGGACCTATATAATTTGAGTTCTGAAAAGAAAAGAAATACATATACGAACACATGAAAAATTATATAAAAAAACTAATGATAATACCATGTCTTTCATTTTTAATGAAGCCAGTATATAGAGAGTTAGTTGCCCAAATACACAATATATATATATATATATATATATATATTCACTGGTCTCTTCCGTCGTTTTAAACTCATGAAGGTCTTGTAAATCACTTCTTAGGACCGAAGAAGCGAGACTAATCGCACATATGATTTGTTTATAGCAGTGAGCGTTTTTACAGAACCAATCACAATTTTTGGAAGCCCCGAATACAGATCATTGTTGAACATCGTGTGTCATAACTTCTCTAAACTACTCCCCTCCGGTATGAATCTAGGGTTGTACTTCTCCTAGATCGGTCGCCAGCCAAGGCTATAGGATCTATTCTATTCTGTTTTAACACCTAGCTAATCATGATGGAGTAATGGGTAGCGGTTTAAGTTATTAAAATATTTAGCAATGCAAGAGAGAAATTTCACGGGAATTGCATAGTACTGAAATTCACATCGTGATTATTTATTTATTAAATGTTATGATAAACCAGAAATTACAAATAGGACAAGTAGTTTTTTACTCATTTTTGTTGTTGTTTTTGTTGTTTTGAATTACGGAATATTGTTTGAATCTTTCTGCAAATTCACCCCATTCAAAGTAAAGTTACTTATCGCAAATATGAATTGTAAATCAGAATTTGTGTATCTTGCCTCGCAAAAACTCCAACCCTGAGTATGAAAAATGACTAAGCAACAGGGTGTTATTCACATTTTGACAGGAAGTTTTTACAATTTAAACAAAATGTTTTTGGCTTGTTTATAACGAAGAATCCCACACTTCACAGTTCACCCAAATCGCCCACATTGAAAGATTGCAAATATTAATCCAACCTGAGTGAAATCGAAGAGCCTCACTCTGGGATGATTTGGTGTCACTTTTAATAAATATGAATTCTTTTTATTTTGTGGCGAATTATTGCGGGGGAATTAACAGAAAAAATTCTTTTGTTCGAATGCGGTCTGGGAATTAGGCAAATACCAGAAAAAGAACGAAGTTTCGTTATTATTTTTAAAATGGTAAAAAAAAAATGAATGTACCGAAAATATTGTTCTTTGTGATTGACAAAAATTGTATCTTTCGGCAATAAATTCAACGTTTCTATTTTAAATTAAATTGTGTTGACAATTTCTCGAAAAAATGTTTTATTTTAACTTATTAGAAAAATTAAAATATTTTAGTTGTTTGAATTTTTTTTTTTAGCATTTTTCGTCTTTGTCTATATGTGAACTTGCCTAAACGGAACTTGCAAAAATCCATTTAAGATGAAAAACAAAACAAAAAAAAAAAACAAAAAAAAAACAGGTTTTCGTACTGGTGCTTCAAAGAAACGCAAATATTGTTTCTTCCACTTTAAGAATTCTTCTAAATACAAAATGAAAACGAGGAGAGAAAATAAGATAAGGTGGAAATTATTTAAAAAAAGAAAAAAGAAAATTAATGTTCTAAAACTCACATATCAAATAAAAGCTACCGGTACTGTTTATCCGGGGGGAGACAATTGCATTTATTTTTTTTAACGCTATAATCGTTAAAAATCTTCAAATCAGAAAAGAAAAAAAAAAAAAAGAACATTCTTTGGCGTAATATCTAGAGAACTCCCTCATGAATTTCTCTCCGAGTTCACTTACAAGAACGAAGATATAATATGATTTTCTCTTTTCTTTCCCCGCTATTAATGCGAAATAAATTGTTCGCTAAAGTACATCAACGTTTCCGACTGAGACATAAATCGGACCTGTTTATTTAAAGACACCATCAAAGAATATAAAAAGACATTTTCCATTACTTCTAAATTGATGGAAAAATCTGGCTTCTGGGGAATTATACTTTTTTAGCATTACATTTGTGAACGTTTCACCAATCGCAAACATGCAAGAAATTAAATCCAACAAAAATGTACGCACGTCATAAAAAACAAAATAGCTCAACTGAGTTTGAATACAAATAAATGTCTTTTCTGTAAGTATTTCCAGAGCAATTGTTCTGATAAGCTTTTTTTCTGAGGTGCGCCGACTACACAAATTTAAGCGTGTTAGTAAATTGGCAACAAGATTTCATTGTTTTACCTCAGAACAACCTAGACGCAGCCTTCAATTCTAATCTAAGTTTTTTTTCTCGCACTTTTCTCATTTAGAAGTTCCTCCTAATTTCTTGCTATCCTGATAACTACAATCTTCAAAGCTTTAAATCGAACATCAATCGCAATGTTCTGCCGTCCTGAAACCCGTTCATCTTTTGTCCTTTCCGCAATCCTCCTTATTTTCAGTCTTCTTTTTCACTTTCATTCCATGTAAGCACCTGCGTACAAGTGGCATTACTTGTATGAGATTCCTGTGTATGACGATAAACTTCACCTGGCAGTAAGGCTTCTGGTCTAGAGATTGGATGTTTTGAGAAGCGTGAAATCACCTCTTAATTGCAGTTTTTCCCAGGTTTTTGACCAGGGATGGCAGCACATGTTGGGGTCCCAGCACTGAGAAAATAGTGACTCCTCCAAAACGAAAATGCTACAAAAGTAAAGGAATGAATTTGAATTTTAATAATAGTAAAAATAGTAAAAATACTAATAGTAATAATTCAAGGTAACCAAAAAAGTACTGTCCGTTTTTTGATTAGTCATTGAATGAAGATATACGAAATGCGTGTAGCAATTGTTTTCAAATTCGGACAGCCGGAAGTAGGAACATCAGACGTAATAAAAAACATGCGCACCGTGCCCGGCCGTCAATTATAAGTCGGACAGCTGTGAGAAGAATGGAAGTGTCTAGAGATCTCGTTCGGGGCCGTTTGCTTTACGACTTCAAAATGGGCTTATCAGCAGCTGCATCAAGTCGCCGCATATGTCAAGTGTTTGGGGATAGTGCTGTGGATGAACGTACTGTAAGGCGTTTGTTTCGAAAATTTAAGTCGGGAGATTTGTCTCTCCGTGTTGAGCCTCGCAGTAGACGACCACAGGTCTTGAATGACGGAGTCCTGAAAGCGGCCATTGAAGAGGACTGTAGTCTAACGTGTGGTGAACTTGCAAGGCAGTTCAATGTTTCCGATGAAACAGACTTCACCTGCACCGCCTAGGTAAGACGTACAAACTGAGCAAGTGGGTTCCGCAAACGCTGTTGGAGGTCCACAAGTGACAACGAGTGGCAGTCTGCGTATCGCTGATTTCTCGCCAGCGTACCGTATCCTTATTCAATCGAGTGCTTACCACTGATGGAAAGTGGGTTCCGTACGAAACTCCCAAGCGTTCCAGGCATTGGTTGTCTTCTCAAAATGATGTCCCTCACACCGCAAGACCACCTATGCACCCACGCAAGATTATGCTTCGTGTCTGGTGGACAGGTCGTCAAGTGGTTTATTATAAACTGCTACCAACGGGCCAAACGGTCACCGGAGACCTATACTCGCAGCAATTGAAACGTGTGCAACATGCATTGCACCAGAAGGAGCCAGCACTGGTGAATCGCAAAGGTGTGCTTTTCCTCCATGACAACGCCAGGCCGCATGTCGCGCGAGTGATCAGGGATACCATAGAGCAACTTGGGTGAGAGACTTTGTGCCATCCACCTTATTTCACTGACATTGCCCCATCGGATCACCACCTCTTCCACTCCCTGGGTAATCATCTTCGTGAGAAATCCTTCACCAATGAAGCAGACTTGCTCAAAGGTTTCACAGACTTCTTTGCGTCAAAACTCCCCAAATTCTACCGCAAGAGCATTGAACAGATGCAGACACGTTGGCAGGAGGTACTGGATGCCGATTGGGATTACTTTGAAGGCTAAATATAAAATACACATACTGTGAAACGTTTTCTTTTTCTTTTAAAAACGGACAGAACTTTTTTGATTACCTTGTATTATTAATAGTAATAATATTAAAAATACTAGCAATACGTTTTTATATAAAATGACCGATAATACATAATAAGCAATACATTTTATCTGTAGTCAACGACATTTAATTGCTTCAAAATATTTAGTTGAATTCATAAAATTGTTTTCAAAATATTTAGATTTCGAAATTAAATAACCCATAAAGATGTTGATATGCCGCTTAACAAAATCAAGCAACCTTGCCATTTACTTGCTTCCCCGACAGCTACAATATCCAGGAATTTAAATGTAAGGTCAATCGTCAACTCCTATTCAATCGCATCCTTTGTACCATGCTTCTTTCTCCGTCCACTCCTCTTCACACCAACATTCTCATCCTTCTCTTACTCACTTCCTGACACCCTTTATAACCTGTCCCTCCTTCTCATCTCTTTCCTCCTATGTAACCCCTGCACACCAGTGGCAGTAAAACAGCCTTGCTTGGGGTGAAATGATAAAAAAACAGGTGAAATGATTTTAACAAATTAATTTTGGAATCAAACATTTGTTTTATTGCCCCTTTTGTTTTCTTTCTATAATCTAAAATATTTTTTTTTAATTGTTTCACCCCAAGCAAGGCATTCCACTGCCACTATTGTGCAGGGGGTTGCAGAGGGGAAGGTAGTGAGAAAGAGTGGTTAGATATAGAAAATGTCAGAGGGAGGGTGATAGACGGGTAAGGATGTAGATGGGAAGAGTGTTTGAGGAACAATATCATTTTCAACGGCTATCTTCTTTCTTCTTGTAACCTATTTTTTCTCTTTTCTTCAATTTTTTCCTTCTCAGTCTTCTTGTTCTGTTTTCACTTTCCCACTCTCTATTCACCTGCGTTCTAGGGGCATGATCGCCTTGTTTGAGGTGTGAACTATTAGAAAAAAAATGAATGTCGAATAATTAGAATGCTAACATTCCAACAATGAAACCCAGTTTCGAATCTTACTATAGTTTAGTTTGACTTCTTGAAAATATCGATCTGAGGAGACGATCAAAGCGAGTGACACCGGTGAAAAGTGTCTGTAAACCATAAGACGAGTTGATCCAAGCCTTGTGAGCAAAATTCGGTAGAAATTAAATAGATCGAAATATTCGAAACTTATTGTTGGCAATGCTAGCACGATGTCGCACGTCACCATGCGTGGGTCTGAGCGCACCAGACTTTGTTCACAACAGATTACGCGCGTTCCCTGAGAAATTGTGAGGCGCCCTCGTTATAGTTACAGTAACAAAAATTCCCTAAACCACGTCGTCAACGAGCAAATAAAATTAGCCATAAAGATTTAAAAAAAGAGAAAAAATAACATTAGACGCAAAAAATTAAACATACCATTAACTCATTCTATCGTAACCAAATGGATCCTAATTATAAACAGGATGAAAAAGAAATTAAAATATAATTCACCTGTAAATATTACTCAATGATTCTAACAAGGATTTCAAGAGATTTATCATCTTATATAAAAAATAAATTTAAAACCTAAATTAATTATTAGCAACAATACCGAGATTCATAAGTCCCTCCCATGCAAAAAAAAGTATTGTCTATGAATTTCCAGGCTAACAAAGCAAACCTCGCTGCCGAGCTTGAAAAGGACCTCCAATCCGTGGTGAAATGGGGTAAGAAATGGCTCGTGAATTTTAATGCTTCCAAAACGGGGCTGCTGTCTATTAACCATCATAGACAACTGCCTACACCAACTTCCCATTAACTTCCATAGTCTCTCCGAAAGCAAAACACTGCGCCTCCTAGGCTTAACTCTGACAACAAACCTCAAGTGGAACGAATATATAGAATCCATAGCTAAATCCGCTGTTAAAAAAGGTCGGTCCTCTGTGTAGGGCAAGGAAGTATTTTTTGTCTGAAACCATCCTACATATATATAAATCTACCATTCGCCCGTGCATTGAATACTGCTGCCATATCTGGTCGGGTGCTCCTGCTATCCACCTAGGGATCCTTGACAAAATCCAAAGGAAAATCTGTAATGTGATCGATCCCGACTTGGCAGCTCAGATACAGTAACTTTCTCACCGGCGCAATTTAGCATCCCTGTGTCTCTTTTACAAATACTTTCAGGGCTTCTGCTCTGATGAACTTAGCTCACTGGTACCCCCTATATACAAATTTCCTCGATCACCAAGATTAGAAACTAGTTCCCACTCTTTTATTGTGAAACCAATAAAATGTAACTGCAACATCTACTCTACTAGCTTCTTTTCTCGCACTTCCTGCCTGTGGAATTCCCTTCCGTTTACTTGCTTCCCCGACAACTACATTTACCAAGAATTTCAATGTAAAGTTAATAGTTATCTCTTATCTCACTAACTTGCATCAACTCTCATGTTCCTTTCTCAGTCCACTCCACTCTCATCAATATTCTCATCCTTATCTTACCCACTTCCTGACACCCCCTATAACCTGTCACTCTTTCTTATAACTTTCATCCTTTGTAACCCCCTGCACAACAGTGGCAGTAAACTGACTTGCTTGGGGAAATATGATTATATAAAAAAAATAACCTTTTCCTTGTTTTATACATTAAGTAAAAGCTTTTTTACCCATTCGGTGAGATTTATTTCCAGTTTTCTGCACCATATCTTTGCTTCAGTCTTCTTCAGGTGCTATATATTGGAATTTCGAACGAAACCCTTTATTTAGTCCACTGGGTCTAGATTGTTCTAGTTCTACATACCATGTCTCTTCATAAAGTAGATAAAAGCATTCAAATGAATTTAAAACGTTGGTTGAAGTAATCCAGTAACTTGATCAAAAGAAATGTGAGTTCAATACCTGACCACAAAAGAGGTTTAAAAAACTTGGAATGTTGAGTTGCTAAAGGAAAATAACTGAAACATCAAGAAAAGGCATGGCTCAGGGAACTAGAACAATTGAACCCTCTGGGTTTTTTGCTTGAAATTCCAATCTTCTCTCATGCTCCTTTCTCCACCCACTTCACCCTCATCAGTTTCCTCATCCTTCTCTTACCCATTTCCTGACACCCCCTTATAACCTGTCACTCTTTACTATAACTTTACTCCTATGTAACCCCCTGCACACCAGTGGTAGAAAACTGCCTTGCTTGGAGCGATATGATTTTAAAAAATACATACGTTACATATGACTTCCTGCTAGACCATTTTTAAATGTCCAGCTTTCCATATAATACCAGAATGCAGACAAATTAATTCTAAATACTACACAGACACCAGATAATCTTTTGTTAATGAAAACTATAAACATAAGACAAATACTAGGAGGCAATACCAAAACACTCTGCAGCACCAAATGCAAGGAAAAACCCAAAACACTATAAGCTGTTGTCAAGCAAAATCTAAACTTATTTATAAATGAAACTTTGTCTCTGTGTGTGTGTGTGTGTCTCTGTGTGTGTGTGTGTATCCGTTACCTATAGACTCCGAAGCGGCTGAACCGATTTTTTTGAAAATTTACAAAGTTGTACTGTAAACGTCTGCGAGTGTTCTTAGCTAGGGTTTGTGTCGAGGTACCCTCGATAAATATCGAAAATCAGTTATCGAAAAAATCGGGTTATAGAAGGAGTGGTCCGATTTTAATCAAATTTGATACACTCATAGACAAAAACATAAGAAACGATATTCAGAAGTTTCACGGTTGCAGTTCTTACAATAGTGCAGAAAATAGATAATATATATATATATATATATATATATATATATATATATATATATTTAAATATATATATTTAATTTGATACCAGGAAATCATAATTTGACTTATATCCATTCATTTTTCTTTCAGTCTACGGTTTCGCTTTAACTGGAAACTTTTCAGTCTTTCATGCCAACGTCCAAAGAGTCTGAACTGCAGAACCATGGATTAGTTTTAAAGCTTTCATTACACCCGAGAAACGCCGGGATAGGGACATACTGCTAGTAAACCATAAATTGCATTCTTTAAGTGCGGCTTCTCTCCCAATATACGTGACATATGACGTCCTGCCAGACCATTTCAAATGTCCAGCTTCCCATGAATACCAGGATACAGGCAAAGTCATTCTAAATACCACAAAGACACCACATAATCTTTTCTTAATGAAAAAAAAAAATGATAAAATATCAGCTTCGTTATTCAATTAGCGCGTTTTCTACCACTGTGTTCACGATTCCACGCCAGTTATGGTTAATGGCGACGTTTTAAGTTGAATAGTGCAATAGGTTGCCGGTTCCTTTTGAATTGCAGGGATATTGAGGTTACCTAGTCCCGCCTCTCGCAGGTTGATTTCTTTTTTAAATTACCTCCTTCTTTTTAATCGTTTCACCCGAAGCAAGGCGGTACCGACACTGATGCGCAGGGGACTACATAAGAATAAATGTTTAGGCCAAATGAGAGTGGGGAGAAAGACGAATCAGTTACAGGGAGTGTCAGAAAAAGGGCAAGAGAAGGATGGGAACACAGGTGTGAAAACAGTTGTGAAAGTAGAGAGAAAGGAAAAGAACAACCGACCTTTTTTAGCAGCGGATTTAGCTATGAATTCTATATATTCGTTCCACTTGAGGTCTGTTGTAAGAGTTAACACGAGGAGGCGCAGTGTTTTGCTTTCGGAGAGACTAGATTATGTGGTGTCTTTGTGGTATACGGGGTGATGTAGAAAGGACTAAATTCAAGTAGATAAAAGATGGGTATTGATATTGCATTTAAATTCCTGGAGGTTGTAGCCGTCAGGAAAGCAACTAGTTGAAAGGGAGTTCCACAGGTGGGGAGTAGTCTTGGCTTAACCAGGCAGAACCTACAAGGTAACAGATGTTTTGACTTTTCTTCTTTTAGACTGGTTGCCACCCAAGGTAGAATCTGCCTGTTTTGCTATTTTACCAATTGCAGGAGGGAGGAAATTTTGCCTATGTCTGGGTGGAGAAGAGATGGATTCTCACCCCCATACTTAGCACGTCAGGGAATGTAACAAACCTAACTGAAATTCGAACACAGCTGTCCAATTCATCAACCATTACTCCAACCTGCTTCTACAGAATTGTTTAAAATGTTCAAAATGTATTAATTCCAGATTCTGAAATGTTTATCATGAGTTCCTTATTATTTATGATAGATAATCGTCTCCACTATAATAATAACCGATATATATATATTCCACCTGTCACACTCAGTGAGAGAGAGAGAGAGAGAGAGAGAGAGAAAGAAAGCGAGACAATAGCGAGGCAGCGTCGGCTGAGTTCATTCTCTTTACTACAGTTATTAAACTTTACTACCAGCTATGAAAGCTCTTTCCGTCTGTTTGAACTTTAACGGCCCCTGTTTTGCAATAATTATGTCGTTGAGCAGTGACATATCTATCTATCTATCTATCTATCTATCTATCTATCTTCTCGATTATAATATCATTTCATATATATATATATATATATATATATATATATATATATATATATATATATCATTTCATTGTGTATTTATTCGTATAGCGACTAGAACTGATCCCGGTTAGAATCAAGAGGATGTCTAGCATGCTGATGAGCTGTGATACAGCGAAACAGGCTTGTATGCGGATGACTAATATATATATATATATATATATATATATATATATTCTAAACATATACCGTTAAATATAAGAGACAATGAATGTCTATTATGTTTAATCATGAGCCGTTCTAAACATCATATTTTGGCTTTAATTTCAGTTGAAGATAAAGATAAAAATTCTCCAACATTTGGATAATTTTTTATTAAGTTGGTTCTAAACATTCGGCTCACATGAGCCATCTTCAGAGAGATATAAGGACATTAACACAAAAACATCCACCATCAGCAAAGATTTTATCTTGTGTTGACATAAAACTCCGCTAAGCAACGGCATTAGATACCAAAAATAGCAAACGCAGTTCGCAAATTTGTAATGCGGTTCTATGACGTCACACCGCGTGAGAGCTCGAAATGATAACAGAACCATATATTTAAATGCAATGTAATATGTTATGACCAGATTTAAACGTGATTTTATTAAGTGGTTGTTGTTCGGATTTAATGTAGATGGCCTCCAATATCTGAATTTTCTTTTTACTGTGGGTATGAGTGAGCATTATTGCATTGTTGACTAAAATCTGTCTGATATTACCTACATGGTTATGTGTTTCTGAGAAATGTTGTTTAATTGTACTCAACACAAGATAAAATCGTCGCTGATGGTGGATGTTTTCGTGTTAACGTCCTAGTAGCCTCTCTGAAGATGGCTCATGTGAGCGAATGCTTAGAACCAACTTAATGAAAAATTATCCAAATGTTGGAGAATTTTTGTCTTTATTTTCACCTGAAATTAAAGCCAAAATACGATGTTTAGAACGGCTCATGATTAAACATAATAGACATTCATTGTCTCTTATATTTAACAGTATGTGTTTAGAAAATTGTCTGTTGCCTCGATACACTAAATATTTTATTTTTATATGATTTAGCTATTTTAACCATTCCTCTTCACATTATTATCACGAAAAATATCTTTTATGGTTTTATATAATTATTTTAGTTATATTTAGACAGTTTTTTTCCCGATATTTACTTGAACCATTTACACGTTATCATCACTGGACATTCTGTTATTTGTGGACAACTTCATTCTAGAAATGTTTCCTCTTCTTCTATGCAACCAAAAAAAACATCTGGCATTCTAATAACGTAGCAAGCAGAAATTAGGACACAGGCCGGGGCCTGATCAACCTTGGCTGGGTCAACCTTGGGAGAAGGTATGATGTTTGTAAAGGACCGAAACCGTCAATGAACCAGGGTAACATCAATGATGATGTGTCCTAATCGCATCTAAATGTTGTATTTTTCAAATATATATATATATATATATATATATATATATATATATATATATATATATATATATAGTTGTCAGTCCGTAAACGGTGAGGATAATCCAACAAGATTTCTTTAATATAAATTATTAATAGGTAAATCCATATACAGAGCTCGATGGGTGTTAACCAGAGCGATATGAAGTTTATAAAGGAAAACCCATGAGCTAGTTAAGCTCATTGAAATTAACTATAGTTTATAACTAATATGACGTGTTGAGTTTTCCTTTATAAACTCTCTCTCTCTCTCTCTCTCTCTCTATATATATATATATATATATATATATATATATATATATTTCTATCCTGTCACGCTCGGTGGGTGGATTTTTTTCTTATATCTTAATGCAAGATACTCAGTAATAAGTACATCAATATATATGTTGCCGTTATTTTAGACAGTATATCATTATAAATATGTTGCCTGATTTTCGACGGCACGGACCCACTCGTAATTCTAATAGTATTGGAGTCAGACATAGTTTTGAGATATGTATTTGAAAGAAGCGTTGAAATTATATCTGAAAAAATCGAAAACAGTATTGATACATCTGAATATATTTCTTTTTTTAATTCATCATTCATATAAAAGAGAATAAAGTCTAATTAAATTAATGCATGTTTTCAAGATTCGATTTCATTTGGCTGATCAGTTTTTACCACATTCTTTTATTTTTTTTTTCATTTTGAAAACTCTAAATTACCCTCCACCTACCACCGCCCACTCAGCCACAGTGCGCCTATATTTACTATGGAGTTCATTTCACCACGACACACAGATTGTCATTAGCAATAGGCTCAGTGCGTGACTTTCGACCTTACCTCCGCCACACCGCCTGCTCCGACAACAACGACGACGTTCGCGACAAAAAGACACGATTTATATGACGAGAAAATCAAATGCACGACGATCAATCCGAACATTTCAATCGATACGACTTCTTGCAGATTTTTAACGACAGGAAATCTGTACGCTTATTTTGTTGCTTACTAATCCTGGTATAGCACAAGGCCACAAGAATATGGAGCCACTACTCTGTAATAATGGAAATATATACGTCTATTAATATATGCGTTGTGGATATCGGCTCGGAACGAGAAATCGGGGAGCCGAGTTATAATTCCACTTGAATTCCTTGCATTCACTTACGCGAAAATACTTTTTTTAAAAGTATTAATCCGTCCCTTCCCTCCAGTTATGGGTTAAATAACCAGTCTACTGCAGAAAGTAATGCCAACCTACTGCGGGATAATTTTTTACCCAGTCAGTCATGTCTGTCTCGAGACATGATCGCCCAAGCGTGTATTAGGTATGGCACTTAACTAAGTAAATATGTATGGAGTTTTTCCTCAGTGTTATCGGTTGCACAAAAGTTGTTGCTTCCTAAGTTTAATTTGGCACAAGGTCATACGTATGAGGCTCCGATGCGGACCGACCTCATGACAGTACTAATGAAAATACGCAGGCTTATCGGCGGGCACGCTCTTTTATTTTGTTTTATTAGTTACTCAGTATTCTCTTCCGGGTGCACCTCGACGTGGTGTAATGGTTAGCAAACTTGTCTCGTTAGAACTATTACTACGGTGTAGCTAGTTCGATCCACACCGGATGCTCGTTACCCGTTACTTTTACTAACTGGTACTTAAAATCAACCGTATTTTGTTGTTTACTAAGCGTGGTTTTGTGGTGGATAGTGAATTAAAAAATTAAAAGTAACTCTCTTCACTTTTACAAAAATTCACAGTTACGTGTGAAATCATGATTTTGACAAACAGAAAAAGGATTTACCCCGTAATGAAAGAAAAAGTCGAAGCCGGATTTCGTGATCAGATTTTAAATTAATTTTCTAGCCAATGGAAGGAAGCGATTTGCAAAATAGAGAGAAAATTCAGCAAGTCTGTGTTTAAATTGTCTTTGGCTATATAAACAGAAAGAAAGTCGAAGCAATCAGTTAGATGGGAGCAGAAATTAGAGACGCGACATCAGGATGTGACTAAAGAAATTTTAATCTACCGACTCGGACATAAAGTGTCATCATACATTCATTCTTCTTCCTCACTCGTGGTAATTTCCCTTACCTCTCCTTTTCCATCCTCAACATTCTCGCAGTCAACAAAGAAGACGTCAGCAACAGCAACAACAAGATATTTCATTAATATCCGATAAGTACAAGTTCTTTTATTGCTTCACCTTCCTTTTCATTTTCTCGCCGGCCAGAAAAAGGGAAAGGAACACACACTTTATTAAACACATTCGTTACTTACAACTAGAATTTTGAACACTTAACTCCTTACTACTATTTCTCACTAACCGTTTAACTCATACAAATTGAATAACTACGTACATTCTCTCTTTGAATATTTAACTTCTACAAATGTATGTTATTTTGTTCTGTTAATAAAATTCACTTATCTTACAAATGAAACATGTTTATTCTTCCATAATCCCCCTCCTGATGGTTCCTCAACTTTCAAGTTGTCGGTAATGTCGGCTATGTTTGTGAATAGGCTTTGTACCATAGGATGTGCGTTGTGGTGCATTGGATATCGGCTCGGAACGAGAAATCGGGGAGCCGAGTTCGAATTCCAGCCGGATTCATGGCATTCACTTACGCGCAAATACCCTTGGGAAAGGTATTAATCCGTCTCTTCCTTCCAGTTATGGGTTAAATAACAGGACAGATTGGGTTCTATAGCCTTGGTCGGCAACCAGTCTACCGCAGAAAGCAATGGCAACCTACTGCGGGATAATCTTCTGCCCAGTCAGTCATGTCTCGAGAGAGAGATGATCGCCCAAGCGTGTTTCACGTATGGCACTTAAGTGAGTGACCATACATAGCTGGCCATCCCTACTACAGTTTAACGCAAAGCCACACGTGAGGAACGAATTCAGTATTCAGTACTTATTGAAATGTATACGCTTATCAACATATATTTACTTTTTTATCAGTTATGTAAGTTTTATTTAATAAGTTTAGTGTGGCACAAGGTCATAAGAATGAAGTGTTTGCAATCTCAGTATTCAGTAGTAAACCAGATTAGTAATGGATTTGTAAAATGGACGAAAATTGTTGCTTTCATTTTTTAAATCTTATTTAAGATAGGTTCGTCTATCGTCCGGTTCAAACTCTACCTGGTCTTTTGACCAGGAGTAGAGGTTCATCCCTTATTTCATGTTTAGAACTGGGTTCCTTGCTCATTATAGAGTTGCTTCAACTCTATATATTTAATGTCTCCGCCAAAATTCTGAAATCTTATTTATTTTTCTCAATAGAAGTAGATAGGTTCGCTTATCTTCCGGGTCACATTCTTTCCGGTCTTTTGAACAGAAGTAGACGTTTATCCGTTGCTTCTTTAAAGTCTTTTTTCATTCTCTTTCACGCCTATTTACAACTGGCATCTTAATGGCATTGTCGCCTTGGTAGTGAATTGATTAAAAAAACAACTATAGATTTAATATACCAAAATTTTAGTTAAAACTTGCAGTATAGCCCGGCGTTGCTCGGGTGTAATGAAAGCTTTAAAACTAATCCATGGTCCTGGAGCTCAGACTCTTTCTACGTTGGCACGAAATACTAAATAGCAATAGTTGTTTCCAGTTAAAGCGAGACCGTTGACTGAAAGAAAAATGAATGGATGTAAGTCAAATTCTGATTTCCTAGTATCGATATCAAATAAGTTTTTTTCGTTGTAAACTGAATTTTGAAGGTTAAATAAGTCCTCTCATTAAATGGTATCATGGCTGAGGCTAAGAACTACAATTATACCTACTTAGAACCAAACCCGAAGCAAAACTAAAATAAAAGGGCTGAAAAAATACAGACATACA
Organism: Ascarosepion bandense; assembly: GCA_037127315.1. Lineage (NCBI taxonomy): Eukaryota > Metazoa > Mollusca > Cephalopoda > Sepiida > Sepiidae > Ascarosepion > Ascarosepion bandense. The sequence goes on along the minus strand of JBBBDQ010000891.1, from coordinate 2,942,877 downwards.
GGCAGATAAACACACACACACACACACACAAGCATCTTGCCTTTTATATATATATATATATATATATATATATATATATATATATATACATTATCGATTTTCTGAACTATTGTAAGAACTGCAACCTTGAAACTTCTGAATATCGTTTCTTATGTCTTTGTCTATGAGTGTATCAAATTTGATTAAAATCGGACCATTCCTTCTATAAGCCGATTTTTTCGATTATCGATTTTCGATATTTATCGGTGTTGGGGTACATCGACACAAAACCTAGCTAAGAACACTCGCAGACGCTTATAGTACAACTGTGTTAATTTTCAAGAAAATCGGTTCAGCCGTTTCGGAGTCTATAGGTAACGGACACATACATACACAGACGCACACACAGACAAAGTTCCATTTATAAATAAGTTTAGATTAGATTAATTGTGGTGTTCATTTTGTTATTGTATTTATTGTAAAGTGATCCCCTATGGAAATCAAAATCAAATATGCTTGTACTATGTGATTTCGTAAAATATAAAAATAAATTAAGTGAAATTTATAATACTGTGGCTTTTTTTGTTTTTTGTTTTTTGTTTTTGTTTGTTTTTGTTTTTTTTTTCATTTATTACCATCAGTCAAGCACGAAATGCTACTACTTTGGAGAACCGACTCCACATAAGATGCTTCATCGATCTTTCCAATTTTAAAATGTTCAAGTCTTGGGTTAGCCATAAGTTTCTCGACATAGCATAAAGTGTGCCTCTTATTCTTTAATGCTCTACATCGATCTGCTCTTGGGCCTTGTACAGTGTGAAAATCATTGTGAAATGATAACAGAAAACTAGATTAAAAATTTAAAAAATGTGTTTTAGTTTTTCAATTTTTAAGAAATCACATTGTTTGATAATATTTTGTTAATCAATAATAATATCAAAAGAAAAGAGAAAATAATGATTATTTTGGTTGAAGACACAAGTGTGTTATGTAGCCAGTCTATTGATAAATATACTGGAATGAGAGATAAGTATTCTCTTAAAGAGACCCCGTGTCTTGAACGTCTATTAGGACTCAAACTCTCCCCATACCTTAAGTGGAACATATATCCGATTTATTGCTTAAGATGCTAGAATGATAGATAGGTGTTCTCTCAAAGGGGCCCCTTACCTTTAAGGTCTATTGGGACTCAAGCTCTCCCCAGAATGTGTAACTCATATCTTTAATTTATTGTCAAGGATGCTGGAAAAAGGGCGGGCTCATTGAACAGCTCAATTAAGTATCCGACTCCCGCTTTTATATTTTAAAAAAGTCAAACCAAAATTGGATTATTGTTTACATATCTGGGTTGGAGCTTAGAAGTCTTCACTTTTCTGTCTTGATAGAGTTCAAAAGAGATCTTGTGAGTGTTACGGTCTTGTGGGTGGTTTTTCACTCGACAATCCCTTTCCCACATGCAAAACCTGTTAAGCCCCTCGCTATTTCATCGCTATTTCTATTTGGCAAGTGTTCTGACGTGACGCATTCCTTGCTTCTACCGTCCTTGACCTTAGCTCTTGTAGCTTTCCTTTCCCGCGTTACTAAATCAATGGACACTAACTTTTATACTGACAGATTGTGACTCTTAACTGTTTATCAATCTACTGATTCCCCCCTTACTAGCCCGTCGCTGCTCTGCCGCTATTCCCTTGGGCAAATTACATTCCTCACTTCGACCAGTTCGGGCCTTCAAGCGACGTGTCACCAAGCTACGTACACTGAGTCAACTTATCCTCATTCGCTTCCTGTTCCATTTATAGGAAGAAAATTCCACTTAGATTTTTTGTTAGAACTTTTGCGTTGTACAACAGACACCCGAAAGGGTGCTTCCCACATCACTACGATGGTAACCTCTTCAAGTCCGGTATTAATCTTTATCTATCCTAAATATTGTCACAATAATCACATCTAGTATCCCTGTACTCTATGTCTAGTAGTGAGAAAGAAAAAGGTAAAAATAATCCTTAATCAACTTCAGCTCCTAACTATTAATATAAACTGATTGGGAGATTGGGTGTTTTGAGAAGCGTGGAACAACCTCTTAATTGCTGTTGTGTCCAGGTCCACCCGTAGCCCGAGGTGGTAGCACCTGTTAGGGTCCCAGCTATGGGAAAATAGTGAACTTCGCAAAGAAAAAAAAACATTATGAAAGTGTAAAAATGCATTTTTACAGTTACGATAATACCTATTATAGTAAAATGACCAAAATAATTTCGAATAATGCTGATAAAGTTCCTAATAATTGCCAGTAATAATCACCAGTAATAGTACCTATTTATAATAAAATTAACATTAATAATTTTTAGTAATGGTAATATTGGTTCCAATATTTACCAATAATAATTACCAATAATAGTAATTATAATAAAATTATCAATAACAATTACCAATGATTGCAATATTAGTACTAAAAATTACTTATAATAATACCTATTTATAGTTAGTCAGTTAAGTGCCATACGTGATAGATGCTTGAGCGATCATGTCTCGAATGAAGATACGCGTTGCAGATTCGAATCCTGTCGAATGACACATTTTCGTAACAAAAAAATTGTCGTAAAATAATCAGGCCAGTAGAAATAATTATTTAATACTGTTGGATTATAAAAACCAAATATCTACTTAAACAAGAGTATCGATAAAAAATTATGTTCAAACAAATCATTTCAAATTGTCGGTTCTTTAAAGACAATTTCGTTAATCTTCGTTAATATCCGTAACATGTTTACGTTTGTGATATTAGAATACATTTCAGAGCAGATATGGTTGTTACGATGAATCGAAAATTGTTTTATATAGGCTTGATTTGACTTCGTTTAGACTGTTGATCATTCGTGGTCGAGATGTCTAAGACGCGCC